>JARVJO010000173.1:3887049-3898586 GCA_031762555.1 Cynodonichthys magdalenae | reverse complement strand
AGATCTTTGAGTCCATCTCATGAAAAATGGGAGCAAAAACAAAAGTGTTGCGTTTATATTTTTGTTGAGTGTATATGACAAGTCCATCATGTGGACAGGTACTGGACCAGACAAAACTTGTGTGGGAATAATGTGCAGGTAGAGAACAAATAAGCAGAGAGGTGACACAAAACATCATTTAAGACATCACACATAAAACTGAAGGCAGCAGAGTCTGTAACATCTGCTGGGTTTATCATCACTGTGATCTTTATTTAGTTTTCACTCAGCAGGAAGAACATGCGTGCAGTTGATCTCTATTTTTGTGTATACAACACGTTCCTGCCTGCATCGTTGTCTCTGTTCATGTTGTTGTTGTTGTTGTTTCTTCTGCTGCAGAAAGGCTCAACAAAACCCCCAACAAGTAATGCATCCCAGAGCAATAATATTCACACCGCACAGTTTCATCTTTCCGTTGGTGCCGGAGCTTGCAATGTCGCTCCTCTCATTTTCATACATATTGCCTCCTCTGTCTTCTTTTTTTTTTAGTTTTGGATGCATGTCTACAAAGATCCATCACCAGAAGAAAGTGTTTTCTTTAAGACGTACCTTACTGTAGTCAACACAGCTAAACTGCTCGTTTTTAGTGATTTTTCAAAGAGGCAGAGTGTTTTTTTAGACACACCTCCAGAGGAGCAGAAGCAGCCAACCTACAACGCTCCCAGCCTTGGGAATCGACTGAAACTACCAAGGGCTTCACCTTTTTTTTCTTCCTTTCCTCGCTCTTAATATAGAGCTCTGCAGTTAAAACAGAAGGGAAAGCGTGACTTGTTCTTAGAAAAGCTTGTGCACTTTTAAATTTAAAACTATCTATGTAGATTCATATTCCATTAGGTTCAACATAGTGGAAAACATCCCAATAGCACGAGATGTGCAAAGAAAAAAAGAAACATCTGCCACTTATGTGTACAAATTATAGCTGTCAAGAAATTCTATTAGAAACCAACTTTTAAATGGAATTAACAGATGGAAGTGTGGTGTTCTCAAAGCAAAAAAAAAGTGACTTACAAGCTGACACTGTAGAGATAAAAAAGCTGGAAGGTTGCTGACTTTATTTCTCAGCACAATTCAGAGAAAACCTTCATGTTAAGTGTTGCACAGGACACTGAATGGGGATACTTGTGAAGGATTAGAAGATGCTATCAGGAACCGCTTGAGATCGCAACATCTTAGGTGTCCACTCTCAACCCCTCAGGCCAAATCTGCAGCCTCAGATAACAGCTCTGCCCCTGCGAGTCTGCAGAGGGTGACGGTAGCTTTTCTTTTCCTCTTCCAAATCTGACCACTAATGGTGGCAGCTAGGAGAAAAGCAAATTCTCATCTCTGAACGCTTTCCTCTCCACCGCAAGACGGCTTTCATGTGCTGGCAGGGTGCCCGGCTTGTTAGCGTGTGCAGCAACACAGGAAATAACGTGTGGTGGGTGGAAGCAGAACTCCACCTTTTGCTGTCCTCTTGACACGCTGGCACTTTCCACTGAGTTTACTGCAACGCAGCAGTTTGTCCCTTGAAGCTAAAACAAAAGAAAAGGTATTGCACTGTGGGGAGGAACCTAAAATTAGACTGAACTAAAATGCACTGGAGAAAGTTGAGAACAGAAGTCGAATGGCCAGCACCTGAGAGGGAGGCTGCAGTTTTCAGAGGTCATCCCTGGAGAAATCATATAAAAAAAATCTGCCGTATTGTTTTGTCCCATGAAAAGCAGGACATAAATTAATTTTCTTATTTATTTGGCGATGAAAGAGTAAACTTAATGAATAGATTTTAAGAACACTTGTGCACATGTATTATACAGTATTATGGTATTAGTGACTAAATGTAGGTGAAATGAAATCTTTATTTCGAACATGTAAAATGTCAAAGAAAAAAATAAAATAAATAAGAAGAAAACCAAAAAAAAAAACATAATAATCAAACACAAAAAAGGGAAAGGTTCTGTTCTATGATCCATTCATGTATTTATATATTAGGAGATGTAAAGACTGACTGGATCTGATACTATCGAAAGATGGGACAAATTACTGTTTGAAGGGATCTGAATCTTGATGAGTCCTTCAAATTTAAACAAATTATGTCATCACATAGGGATACACATTATTTAGTTTGCTGTGATGATGTCATTCCGTCATGTGGGCGGTACCGTGTTTTTTTTCGACCAGAACCCCCCTTTCCCCATGAGCTGCTGAACTCATAACCTCTGCCTGTTTTCTGTAAAAAAGGGAAGGAGGAGCGATTGTGGTTAAGGGAAAAAAAAGGATATTACTAGGAGTAAAAAAGTAATGAATAAAAACAACCACGATTGGCTCTGTACTGTCTGCCGCACGGTTCTTACAGTTTGTTGTAAGAAGCCGTTCAAAAGATTCTGATCATTGGTGAACGTCACATTTCTACTAATACAGACCATTAATTGATAGTCAAGCAGGGGTAGAATAAGTTCATATGTTCAGCTACTCTTCTATTAAGAAAAAAATAACTAAAACCAAGGTGCATAAAGTAGGGTTATTAAACAGAGAAGAACACTCCCAAAAACTGTTGCTAGTGGTGAGGTTCTCATGTCAAGGACAGGAAATAAGATTTAACTTAACTATGAAAAATATTTAAAAATCCTGTTTTAGCCACAGACCTATTCATCCAATGTTCAGCTAAGTGAAGCTCAGCTGTTCATACACGGGTGGTGCTTATAAAACACCTCATGGTGCATTACACAGCATTTATTATATACCATGGGGCATTTTTAAAGTGTAAAAATTATACAGCTCTCCATACATCCACTCCTAAGTTTCCTCTGGGATCATAAAACTTTTTCATACACCTCACTTGAAACAAACAGGTGCCTCTTTAAGCTCCGGTGTATTGTCAGAACTAGCTGTTCTAGCTTTGATTTGGTGCAGAGTGCTTTGGATGAGCTGCTCTCAAACTTTTTATCCCATGTACCTCCCTGGAAAAGATTTAGCTCTCCAGGTGCCACCATTATGAGTCATTTAAAAAAAGCCAAACTCAAGAATAGCAGGCAAGCATGTCTGAATATTTTTTTCAGATAAGGGGTTTATCTTACACCTTCACTTCACAAAAGTCCTTTATGTTTGTTTTAATATAAATATCATAAATGACATGTAATTCACTGTATTTCTTAATATTTATATCAAAGTTTGAACACTATGACTTTAGACAGCATCTTTCATCTCTTGTTTTTAGTCGAGGCAAAAAGAAAAGAAAAAAGTGCTGCTTCTTCTAGATCACAGTTATCACTAAAATATTTTTCATTGGACTGACTTTCATTAGACACTGAAGACTTTATGTTTGGTACAAAAACATGTACATCTAAAATATAGAATATTTATATACATATTTGTACATGTGAATGTAAATATGCTATATATAAATGTACTGGGCACAGCACATTTTTGTTTGTGCCTCCTTTTTTGTTGTATTCAAATATTATTTGTGTATCATCACCCATCTCTGAAGTTGAAGGCAGACCGATAATGTTTTAAATATGCCAGTTTGCCTGTACTGTTAGCAAAATATCTCATAAACCACTGAACAGGTTTTAATGAAACTTTTGGAAAGTCATTCCTGGGGGTGAAGTGGGGTGGTCATCCCGATACTGATGTTCCCCGACTCCCCATGTTCTCCCCGGTACACCCACCTCTATGTTACCATCATTGGGTATACCACTATAACTGTATATTGAACTCAAACAAAATTGAATATGGCTGCCACATCTGAGTGACCTTAAAAACATTTCTATAAACCATCAAATGTTAAAGATATTAGGCTAAAATTTGGTTTGGTTGTAGCTGAGCATCATCTTTGCCTAAAACTTTGTCATCATCACTTGGGGTCAGCTTGTTTGTCAGCATAACAATAATGTTGTGTAGTGGCAAAAGACTTCTTAAGGATGCAGTTTTTCAATAAGAAAAGAAGTCAAAAGGTTGACAGCCAGCTTGAGGGTTTATTAAAGTGGCCAGTTCACAGACAGTCGGAAGAGCGGAAAAACCCCACGTCTATTCAGGGTCTCTCAGTTTGAAACTGTTTAAGCATGTCATCCAACAAAGTATGTGTGGGTGTTGTCATACAATCTGCATACATGACCATTAGAAAACATTTTTCCCAGGTCACTTTAACCGTTTGGCAAACTCTCTATATTCCTTCCTGTCAAACACATGAGACTGTTTTTCCTGAACTTTACGCACATGTTGTGTATGCTGTTAAAATCCAGGAGGACTGTGACCAGTTAAACATCGTGGAAACAAAGCAGCCACTTCAAAATAATGGACCAGCACAGAAGAGCAACAGCATCAGTCCAGGATTCTGCAGTTTACACTCATCTACAGGCCAGTGGTCACTCTTTTAGGGACAAAGATGTTCTCATCCTTGATAGAGAGGAACATTGGTTTGAGAGAGGAGTAAAGGAAGCCAATTTTGTGAATAACTGACCATCATTAAAGAGGGGTAGAGGCTTCCATGTCCAGTTGTCCCGCTTTTACAATTCTGTTATTGCAAGTATGACTTAGCCTCCTGTGAACAACAGGTGATAATCAGGGCACTAATGATTGTCAGGCTGATGGTCCTCTATGAACAACAGGGATAGCCATCCATCCATTATCTATACCCACTTATTTTCAGGGTCACTGGTGCCCATGTCCAGCAGTCACTGTGCGAGGGGCGGGATACACCCTGGACAGGTTGCAAGTCCATCACAACAATATATTCTGGGCACTAATGATCTATTGTTAGGCTGTTTGTGTGGAGGCACTGCTTTTAAGGCTGAGTTCAACTGAAACTCCTCAGACTGAAGAAAGATCTTGGAGGAGAGACAAAATGTTTCATTAAAGAAGAAAATTCCAGAAGACCTACTAAATTTTTTAAATTATTGATTACATTCAGAACTTTTCCTTTTTGCTAAGCACAGCCCTCTATCCAATACACACTGGTTACAATTAACTTTTAAACTCTGAAAATGTTTTAACAAGAGTAATTAATTATTCTGTACTGCACATGAACCAACTGCCATATCAGTGGTTCATGAGATATTTTGAATCGAGTGCGTTTTAGTAAATATTAGCTGTACATCTACAAATAATCACCTTTTGGAGACAATCCAGTTTTAGATGAGTGGCACAACCAGTTGACAAAAACAGCTACAAGTCAGTGAGCTATATAAGTTAAAGTTTGGTGTAGCTGTGAGTATTTCACAACACATTCACATAATCATGAGACATCACATGAGATTGTGTACAATGTTGTTTTCAGGGTTTAACTAAAAATCTGTCATTTCTCAACCTAATGGTCCAAGTCGAAAACTCTGGCAGCGAGTGAGGCCTTTAATGCTTTTGATATTTTATGGTGCATGTGTGGCGATGTGTGTTTTTGGATAAACATATACATCAAAATGAAACTACAGATAAATATTTATTTGGATTTTTTATATGTGGTACTAAAAATGCTGCCATGAGTAAAATCCTGTTTACAAATTGTCATTTTTCAATAAAACTAAGCGACGTGTTGAGAATATGAATAACATGGGGGAAATATAGAAACAGAACCCACAGAGATGTTTGTATTCTCTGCGGGTCCTCTCTGTTTTAGCAAGGTCTTGTTTTGTTTCTGCTTGAATCTCCGTCCCACCACTTTGGAAGCTCACAGTTTATTACCTGCTCAGCAACGAGCGGCAGGCGCGCTCACTTAGCAGCCTGCTGCTGAACATAGTGAAGCCTTTAAAAGCTCAAGAGCCAAATATTTCCCTCTGGACTCGGTGGAAGCAGAAACAGCTTGTGGAGAGTCATATAACTACTTAAAAGAGGGATGATGTGTCAATGCTGTGTTCACAACTTGTTTCCACCGACCTCAAGACACCCTGAAATACTTTTTAGCGCAGAGGAAGATTTAGGTTTCGGAGCTAAAACTGCACTTTAAATGTGAATTATCTGCTGTTTCGTAAATGCACCATATTATTTCTTATTGTTGTTGATGAAACTGTTTAAATAATGCAAAGCATTTTTATTTACATGTACAGTATGTACTTTTATATCTATATAAAAGCTGATTTTAAAGAAAGAAAACTGATTTAGTAAGCTTTCTGATTGAATTTACACAGTATATCCATTTAATTCATTTCTCTAAGAACAAGAAAACTTTTTTTTTTCTGCTTCAGCCTTCAGAGGAGTCAGACATGCTTTTACTCTCTCCAGAACCTTCCCCCCCTCTTCCCAGCTTTGCAGCCCTTTCAAGCCTTTTTTCACATATCATCCAAAACAAAAAGGAATTATGGATTTGGTCAACTGGTCTCTGAATGCAATTGACACTATTTCTTTTCATTAAGACTGGATCGAGGGGAACGAAGCTGTCCGAGTGGAATGGTAGCTGCTGGACGTATCAGTGGTTCATGGGGGAGCTGGAATCTGATGTGCCTGGCACCACTTTCCATTGAAGACGTGGAAGGTTTGTATATATTTGGCTTCATGATAACTGGATTTCTGCTGATCGGCAGTAGAGGAGTCCTGATTTATTGAAAAGTGAAAGCGGCCCTGATAGCGGTTCGGGCCTTTCAGAAGCTGTCGACGCATTGGAAGGCTTCGGCTGGGCTGGAAGCACACAGACTCAGATGCTGGTAGAGATAAATTGCAAACTGGATGTGATTCTGACGAGAATGTAGGATTACATCGGGGTGAAGCTTCAGACGATGAAGAGGCGAGGAGGACCCCAAATTTGGCTGATTGGAACTTTTTTGCCACTTCAGAGTTACAATTAAGACACTAAAAGCAGCAGGAAATTCAAGGCTGTTTTGTTCCAAAACAATTGCGTTTTATCTATTGGCTCCCAGCGGCATGGCCTCGATCGCCATGCAACCTAAATACTCCCCAGGATGAGATGTCAACAAGGGCTTGATTCCCCCCCACCCCTATCACCCGTGTGTGACCTGACCTGTGACCCAAGGCCAAGAAGGAGGAGACTCTGAACTCTGGTGTGACAGGTGCGACCCTGTTGCTGCATGACCTGCTCACCTGTTCCCCCATGTATTGTCAAGTGTTTTTTTTCTTGAATGGGTGTTCTTAACTGTATTTTGTTTAACATTGCATCCCTGATGTTATGTTGAATGACAAATAAAGCTAATCTAATCTAATCTACGGTAATCTAACAATGACTTGTTCTCCTCCTGGTTCATTTTAACTTGACTTATTTTATTGTTTTCAATGTAATTTGTTTTTGTCATTTTAGTTATTATTTTTACGTTCAGAATTCTCCCCCTACTCACTAATATTGTGTACTTCATTTTTGTTTAATTAAAAATTTTAGTAAAAAGAAAAAAACTGACAGCCAATCCCTACATTCCTTACTGAACAGTCAGATACGATGCTTTTTAACTATATTATAATCTAAAGAACATGCAGTTTTTAGGATACAGGCCATTTGTGAGCTGTGATTCTAAAATGCAAATTGGGTGAGTTCGCTAATTTTCCTGAACATGCGATCATTTTAAGCTGCTAGTACAATACTTATACATTTCTCATCTGGGAACACGTGACAGGTTTGGAGTACTGTAGTTACAACCCAGGAAGCAGGCAGGACTCAAAAATATAACAAATTTAAATAAAGAAAAATGCTTAAAAACTACTTATAACTCTCAATAATACAGTACCACAACAGTCCATGGAAGCATAATGAATCCAATCTGGAGGAGAGACAAAGCACTAAATATACAGTGAAGCTAATTAACTGAAATGACAAACACCTGAAGAAAACTGCAGGAGAGGGAGGAGGTGGGGGAGGAGTCCAGAGGAGCAGGTATACAGAGGAAGAGAAAGACAGAAAAGATAAAGAAAAACACAAAGACATTACTTTATTTTGATATGAATGTTCGTCAGTACATATTATCATATCAGGCAAAAGTACCACATCATCAATGAGTGATGTTTCTAACAGGCAGAAGTTAACTGATGAAAATCTAATATTTATATACTATTCAACACAGAAATCTAGCCATGATAAACTGTTTACATGGACAGCCCACCCCTTCCAATATGGCGTTTTATCTGAATATACCCCATTAAGGGAAACATAGGATCTTGGCAGAGGTGCACTTTCTAAGTGTTTTTAGTTATCTACTGTATTTAGAGTAAACTCTGTCGTTTAACAAAATATCTTATGAACCATTTAATGAGTTTTAATAAAAATACAACTCATTGACATTTAGAGTCAACCCTATAGCTATGGCAACCCAAGATGGTTGCCATAGCTATAAGCTCATCTAACACAAACAGGTTTATAACTCCGTCAGTTTGAGATATTCAGCTATAGTTTGATGTGGTAGTAGCTGAGAGTCATGAATAATATACTCTGAGTGTGACATCTTGTGATATGGAATGACATTATTTTCACGTTTGGACCAAAACAGCCATAACTCTGAAAATGGTCTTTGTTTCAAACTTATCTGTCATTAAAGGCAGCAGGAGATATGGCCTTTAGTTTTTACAGTACTATTTACTTGAATAAAGTACACCTTATGTACAAAGACATTTTCACCCACCTTTATCCTACAGAATCATTACTGAAAGCTTTTTGTTGTTTTGTTTGTTAGCATTGCCGAAATCCATTGTGCATTCAGCTCCGATGGTGGAATCGATTCCAACGTCTTCCAGCAGATGTCAACTACAAACAAAACAAGCCATTTTCCTTCTCAATATTATTAGACAATATTCCTTTTGTTTAAAGCCAAACTCAGCTCTTTGGGATTTTTCTGACATTTTAATTAATCGCAGCAGTTGGGACTGTTGTTATACAATAGTTTTTTGTATTTCTTTTAAGAATACATCTCAGAAACAAAAGCAGAAACATGCACTTTGAAGAAAAAGGCCTGTAGAGTTACAGAAATCATTTTTATTAACGTTGTGTGCTTGTAAATAGTAGCTGGAGTTTTAATTGTGGTGTAAATCAAAAGCTTCAAACAGTGGGGTGAATAGCAGCTTTATTTGTATTGTATGATGAAAAAGCAGCAAATTTACAAGCTGCATCAGTTTAATTACAAAGCATTAAGACTGTAGGCATCAAAGCATGGTATGTGGCCCCTTCAATGAGCCACCTCTGTGTACTTAATAAACATTTGAAGTTGCATCATATTGCACATAAGTTTTAAAGCTGCTATACTGTAAAAATAAAGCATTGAAATTTAACCAATAAAATAAGAGTAATTTGCCTGGATGGTGATGCATTTTTTCAATTAAAAACTGCTAAATGTAGCCACTAAATCACACATTAATTTATTTAATTTCAAATAGTTTTTACGCCTGCAGTTTTCCATCTATCTTCTATCAGGGGGAGCTGGTGTTTATCTCCAGAAGTCACTCTCAAAGAAGGTGGGGGACATCACAGAGACAAACTTGACAATCATTTACATTCTATAGGGACAATTTAGAGTAACTGATGAACTTGTTGTGTATGTTTTTGGTTTATTAGAAGAAACCAGAGTGCCTGGAGGAAACCCAGGAAGACAAGCCCAGGAGATGATCCTAATACACACCTGTGGGACAACAGCTCTAACCACTTCAACATCGTGCTGCTCCCAATTTCATGCGTCAACCCCTTCAGACCTTTACACATATCTTGACCCTAATAAATCCATAATTTTTACAAAGAACTCTCAAACGATACAATGGGAAGTGGGGGGCTTGGAGTGTACTGTCTTCTGCGGGGAAAGGACATAGAGTTGGCAAACGCATTTCCTTACAGCCTGCCAGCTCTGAAACATATATAAATTTTTTTTTTTCTTTTTAAATACTTAAGATGACTGTATACGTCTGCTTACCTGCAAAATTGGGGAAAATCCATGTATTTTACAATCTGTACAACTTGACATGTATGAAACTGTAATATACCAAACAAATAATTCAAATTTGAATTTGAAACAAAACTTAAATGACGACTGAAAACTGTTTTTTTTTTTTTCACTTTTATTTATGTGTAACTTCAGAATTTGACTATTTTTCCATAATTTGACTGGAATAAATGTAAATTTGAAATTGATTATATTTGGTATCAGCCAGTCAGTTAATTAAATGTAGTAAAATTAGAAATAGAAATTAGAAATGGTTTGGTAAAACATTTACCTAAGCCATAGGTATAAAAATCTGTCACCCATCAGTCCAGGTTGCACACCTGAACTTAAATCAAGAATCTCTTTATATAAATGTAAAAATGTCTTGAACCTACAGAACCTTTTCAACCACAAGTTTTATGACAGTTTAAGTTTTAACAAAATGATTCTTACCCCATAAACAATAGACAAATGAAGTTAACTGTTGTGTTAATGTTAATGTTGCAGTGCATGACTAATATCTTCTAATGAATTTGAATTTTTTTTTTTTATGCCGTTCCTGAAAATAAATAGTGGATGTAGTTCAGATCTGACTCATTTTAGAACATGACATTTACTGGCTAAAGCCCTATTAACATTTTAATAATCTCCAGGGTAACTGTTTAAAATTCATTTTTACAACGTAAGGTTTTTGCTTTTTCTTCACCAGATCATGAGTAGGGCTGACCGCTAATGTTGCGTAATCAGGCCAGTTTCACTTCCTGTTTATCTCTCAGGTGTTTGATGGTGTTGGACACTTCCATTTTTTCCACAGCAAACTGGGAGAACAGTTTATTTTTTAAACAAACGTTGACTTTTTCCACTCTGACCATGTCGAGTTTGAAAGAGAGGGATGTTTGTTACAGATGACAGAGAACCTGATAAGTCAGGAAAACTGGAAAATTTGTTCTCAGGCATCAGACAGAAGCAGCCTCTGACGTCTTAGGGGGAATTTTTTCAGGTATTTCAGTTTAATAGAAAACTGTCAGTAAGTTGGAACAGAGAAAATAACTACATAAATAAATGTCTCCAGACATTTCTTGTGATTTTACAAGAAATTACCAATTAATACATCTAATCTCTATTATCAGGCTGGAATAGTTTTGGTAGATGAACTCAAACACAAGATTTGAAGTTACTTTTAAACTTCCACTTTATAAAGATTTTTTTCACTGTTCATATTGTTTCAGAGATTTTAAACTTAAAAAAACCCAAATTATTTTATAATTAAAAAGGCACAGAGTTACAGATGTTTGCTCAAACCTTGTAAATGACCGTAAACAACCTCGTGTGATGATTGTGTGAGTTATCATTGGAGTACGAGTTGATGAATCTCACCTTTCACTACAGAATTTAGCTCAATGTCTGTAAAACTGTCTGATCAGCTGTGACGGCCATCTTGAATTGGACTGACTCCAAAAGTTCATCAGTTTTAGATGTCCATCGGATGATTACTGGCTGAAAGTCTCTCTGAAATCTGACAAGTGGTCCATGAGAGGTTTTGCTGACAGGCACAGAATTAACTCCAATGGGTAACGTTAAAGTTATACCAAGAGTGTGTGCTGTGGAAGAAAGAGATAGATAGATAGATAGATAGATAGATAGATAGATAGATAGATAGATAGATAGATAGATAGATAGATAGAT
>JARVJO010000173.1:3859906-3881729 GCA_031762555.1 Cynodonichthys magdalenae | reverse complement strand
AGATAGATAGATAGATAGATAGATAGATAGATAGATAGATAGATAGATAGATAGATAGATAGATAGATAGATAATAAGTATGATGATGATGATGATGTTGATGACGATGATAATAATTAATTAAAAACAAGGGATGGTAGTCACCAGCATAAAAATGTGTTTTTCCTGGTTTACCAAGCGATGACTCCCTCTCTTTATGTCTTTATTTATCTATTTTTAATTTTTTTGCTTATATAGTTGGTGGATAATAGTTTCTAAACAGAAGTGCAGATGTGATTTAGTATGTACTGCATACGATACATAAATAGGCTGAACTTATCAGGCACGCTGGCATTCAAACATACATCATTTGAACCAAAATTACACACAATATCTAATTTCAGCTCTTGCTCCTAATTCAATGGTGGAGCAGCGTATCTCTCCCAGCCTTCATCGCAGCCAGGAGGTGCAGGAGAAAGAAGAATTATGGAGCGTGCAGCTGAGATAAAAATGGGACTTCAAAAAACATTTCACCCTCTGCTAGTTTTCACTCCTGAATCCGGTCTTCCCACGCTTTCCAAAACATACCTTCCTACCAATCATTTCAAATCCAAAAAAAAATGTATAGGAGAAGTTGATAACAGAACCAATTAAAGGCCTAGAAGTCCTTGGAGGCATGAATATCGCCTGCTGCCTTTTGTGCCAGTTTTAGACTAAAAGCATTTTATGTTGTGAATGTTGAGTTCTGGCAGCTTTGGTCAAACCTTCAGTCTCATGTTATTGTACTTTCTTATAGGATTTATCAGTCCTTGGAGTACAGGTTGTGTATTACTGTCAGCTACTACTGATCCAGATTTCTGCACAATGGGCCTCATGCAAGAACATTTTTGTATTCTAATCCTAAATTTCTCTTACTTTTGTTCGTACGAACGGTTCTTACGAACATGCCACGTCGGATTCAACAAACGCTTCTATCTTCACGAAAAGTGTGTAAATGAAAAAACAATAGCCTTTTGTCAACATAATTATGGAGTGTGATTTATTTTCAACTCAAAATATCTTCAAACTAACAAAAAATAAAGTTATTACCACACGTGAATTTTGTTCCTATCGGAACAAATCTTAGAATACGAGAAAATTGGTGAATGCCACAAGTTCTCCTAAATCACTCGTACAACTTAAGAACAAATCTGTTCGTACGAACGGTTCTTGCATGAGGCCCATCATGAGTAAAAATCTCTGAGGTCCAATCATTTTTTAGTTGGCTCAAGCTGATTCAGCTGTGTCGGCCATCATTAGCTGACTCCAAAAGTAAAAAACTTGAAGATGTGTACATCCAGTGTTTACTTTCTGATACTTTTAGCACCACCATGAATTAGTGGATAGCAAGAGGGTCCTGGATTCAAGCTCCGGGTTTGGCCTGGGGTCTTTCTGTGTGACAGTGTGGGTTTTCCTCAGGTACTCTGGTTTTCTGCTGACCGAAACACCTCTTCAAAACGAGATTTGTGATATTAATTTGATTTGCCTGCTTGAATAAAAATGAACTCATATCAGACTAGAACCCCTAGGCATTTTCAAGGCATTAACACTTTAGCTATTAAATATTTTCAGCTCAATTTCAGCAGCGTTCAGATTAAGTTTTCAGCAAGAAGCATTCACACTATGTTTTTTCTCTAGTTTTCTTTGAGCTTGATATTGTACATTATCATGTCACAATTAAATCAAAATAAGATTTATGTGTTTTCAATATGATGATCCACAACACAACCAACACAACCAGGGCGGAGTAGAAAAAGGCCAAGCAGGCTGACTGGAGCCAGACCCGGCCGTACAATGCAGAAATGTCATTACTTGTACTTTTAATTATAGTTCTGTTTTATTAATTTCTATGTTTGTGTGTTTTAACCATTTGCTGTGCGTTTGTATCTGTCGGGGATTTAGCTGAGTCTGATCCCCACTTGTGCCAAGAAGCAGAAATGGCTCTTTTTGGTTGTAAAAGTTGCAGACCCCGGCCTTAAGCAACGCTAGGGGCTGTTAGTTTCAGGTGGAGTTCAGCAGCTGGAACCTGTGATGATGTGAGCAGATGAAGTGGAGGTGTGTGAAAAAAACAGTGTAATGTTCTTCGAAGGACCGTAAACAGATCTGAAGCTGTAAAAAATTACAGGGCACAATGCCTGCTCCTGTTCGGCCCTTTTGATCCACAGAATTGACCCCGCATCAGTTTCAGACTACAAAGAGCTATTTGTAAGTTGGCTGCCATCGAGGCTGAAAAAATGTCTTGCAGTTTTCTCCGACAATCTGCCCCGCAGAGCGCCCGGCCTCTGGCAGAGCAACAAGATGGAGTCGGCCGGCTGCGCTGCTGCCACTCAGCTGTCAGGCTGCTCGGCAATCAGTGAACTGTAGCAAACACCAGGACGCTTTGTCAGCCGGCCCGCGAACACAAGAGGGGAACTCCAGAAACCAAGCTGAAACATAGAACACAACATAGAGCAGGAAACAAAGGGAACAGAAACAAACACAAATTATCGTGTAGAAATATTCATAATTAACCTGATAATTTCTTATTACAAAGGTAAAAGCAATTATCTGTTATTGCTCGTGTGTCTGTTAGTAAAATATTTCAAAAACGTCTGGACAGATTTGGTGTAGTTGTAGCTGAGACTGACTCAAACATAGAGTACAGTCAGGTAGCTCACTAACTGAGAGATCTGCATTTAAAATCTTTCCTAATAACCATTGGAGTCAGCTTTATCTTCCTGTTAGCAAAATATTTCATGAACCACTCAGCTGATTTTAATAGAAAGTTTCAACTGTCTTTAAAGATAGTGAACTAAAATTTAGCGTGGTAGTAGCTGATGGTCATTCAAAACACAAGCTTTACACATTGTGTGATGATGTTGAAATTTTGTTTGTTAGCAAAATATCTCCTGAACCACTAGACAGATCCTAATAAAGCTCTCATTCGATTTATGTTTACAGCTGAGTCAACCTGATTCAAGACGTCACAGTTACCTGGCCTTAGCAAACAACTCTGTCATTTTCCTAGATATTGACCTAAATTTTCATGTTTAACGTTATAAAACTTATAATTTGTGTTGAAAAGCTCTGCAGCTTGGAATAATATTGAAATAAGGATTTTCTTTATAAGGTTAAATTATTTTGAACTTGCAAACAAACAGAAAACCTAATCAGACCCCCTCAAGCCAGCAAGGTGAAAGAAAACCAGGAACTTAGTCAAACATCTGACTCTCCAACCCCACGGCTTTTGCCAGTCGCAAAAACTATAATTACATTTTTTATTGTAAACCCGACGGTGCGTTCAAATTTGTTTTCCTCCCACTGACACGATGCCTCATCACGCTGTGTGGAACTCAACGAGAGAGAACTTCAAATAAAGAAAACCTTTAAGCACAACTCAAGCCAGCAACTTTGTGGTTCAGGTTCAGAGGTTTTTCTGTTGCTAAATTATAAATTGACCATTTCCTCCCAGCTGATGCTTTAAAGGCTTCACACAGATGGTGACCATGCTAAACATTTTGGCACCACGATGTTCCTGTAAAAGTGTAAAAATCTAAAATATGCATAAAGTTAAATGTTTAACACCAGACATGGCACATTTTGCTTATAAAGGACTCTTTGAAAGATTCAAGAGCTTTTTTTCATTTTTTTACTCTTTCTTTATTTTTTGTTTGTTCTGAAGGTTTTGCACATCTGCCTTTTTCTTCGTTCTTTTCCCAGGATTCTGTGGACTAAAAGGAATGTTTTGGGTCATCAGTTTAAAAAAAATGTTCTTGTTCAAATTATTTTTAAGGATGTTTTGGTAGTTTTATTGTATCGTGGTATTAAAAGGCAAATTTTAAAACTCAGCATGTACATTATGTGCTTTTATTTTGAAATAAAAATGGAACAGCTACTACTTTTGTCGCTTAGATAGTATTACATATTGCTTACTGACTATTCAAGTCTAATGCATTCAAATCAAAATAAACTATGAATGAAAAAGGAGACACCACTGAACTACTACAACTATAAAATTTAAATTTAATTTCAATATGTCAGCTAAATCTCCAGAATCAACAGACTCAGCTCAATGTGTCTAAAAGTAGAGTTGGAGCCATTTTACATGTAGCTTTGGTGGCCATCTTGAATTTTTGATTGGCTTTCAGAATTTGTAAGTTTGTTTTCAGCTACTACGATTACACAAATTTTCAGGGAGATTTTTGGTCTAAAAATAAGCTAAATTAGCAGTTAGCTAGAGATTGTGGCTAACATTCAGCAGGTGCTTTGGATCATTCCTAGCTACAATCATTTAAGATTTCAGCTTAATTTCTAAAAACAGCTGAATTACAGCCATTTGAAATTAGCTGTGGTCCTGAATGTTTAAATCCAGGGTAGTTTTTATTATTATTATTTGTATGTTTCTGTGCCACACATTGTAAAAACGTCTAGCTCCACCCCTGTATCAGTCCCACCAGTCTTCAGCTGGAAGACGTGTGGTGCATGTGGCTGCCCGATCTGTCACGGACTCACGATCCGTACCGTTTGTTTTTAGCATGTAGCATTTCACAAGACTGATGACAGAATTTGTTCGATTTCAGTCTTTCATCACCTGCAATGTTTCATAGAAAAAAAGATAACGTTTGCAACAAATGTGGATTTTTATTCCAGGAAAAAAATAAAACAAAGATAAGATGAATTATATTGTCCAGAAAATAGTTGGCAAGTTATTATTAATAAAAATGTACACATCTAAAGCTATATTTTACTAATAACAATGTATACAATATTAATACTGTCTTCAGAATATAATTGAATACATTTTTATAATTAAGTATGGAAAATTTATTTTTAGCATTTTTTACTAAATCGACCGTATTCCAAAAGTCTATCGTTTACATGCACAAATGAGCTGACGGATCTGGCATTTTAGTGGTTAGCAATTAGCTGTTAGCATTAGTTTCTTTAATTTACATGTTTAGTAGTGAAGCTTTATATTTTAGTTAGCGAGTTAGTGAAGCTAATATTTTGGTTAGCTATATATTTTCTTTCTCTGTTCTATGAAATTGTGAAGCTTTTTTGCATTTTAGGACCTTTGGTGTATTCTGTGGAAGATGTGTCATATGAATATGGATATTCTTCTGCAACAACTCTGAAGCTGAATGTTATAGTGAGGATGAAGAGAATTTTTTTTTCTGATGACTTATTCATGACAGACATGAAATATTGCTGCAAAAGTAAACGTTGCACCATCACTCCTGAAAGTCACTTAGAGTCAAACAAGAGCTTTGATCTGCCTTTCTACCAATCATACAAGTTTAGATGTTGAAAAAATAATAATAATAATCTTTTTGCGATTCTTGTTTGCTTTCTGGGCGTTAGATACTGTAATTTAAAGAATAATAGGATGCTGAAGGGCTTGTGCACATTTATTGTGTTCAATAGATTTGAGTCTGTTTGTTGCAAACCTAATGATGATTGTAAACCAGCACCAAACAAAAACAATAAAAGAAATATCAACAATGAAAATAATTATAATGCCAATCTTACAATGATAAGAATTTTTGCCCAGCAGTGATCAATCAGTGTGTTTCCTTGCTGCTCACCCATCAGAGCTAAATGTAAGTAAATAAAAATGTTGTGGACAAAAATGACACGTCCCCCGAGGACTACAGTATGATTAGTAATAATTGTCATTTAGAATTATTACCTGCAGGGGCTGCATCTTCTCTAATTAACTGTTTGCAGAGATATTAAAGTCACTGGAAGAGGAGATGATTTGATTTGTCGGCCTTATTTTGAAATTAAATGAAACTGTCGAGTTGAACAGGTGGCGCCAGGAGGCAACTTAAGTTGTTCAAACAAAAGCATCTAAAGCACCGGGGGGCACGCTTAGGATCTGCTGTGGAGACGAAAAGGAGAGACTGTGTTTATGTGACTGTTAGCAAAATATCTCATGAACCACTCAACAAATCCTAACAAATCTTGCAAAAGGTAAACATAGGACTGACATCTAGAGCTGATTATCTTCTGGAGTCAACTCGTTCCAAGATGGCCGCCAGCCAACTGACCTTAAAAAATACAAAGGTGTGTATAACTGAGACAATTTTAGAAATATTTATTTAAATTTTGGTGTGGTAGCAGCTGAGAGTGATCCCCAACACATGTTCTGAGCACTAATAGATTGCTCAATAAATTTGCATAAAATTTTGCTGTTAGCAAAATATTTCATAAACCACTGGAGATGTTTTCATGAAATTTTCAGGGAACATTTTTAAGATTTGCGTCTAAAATTCATTAGCTTTTGGCGTTAACCCAGTTCAAGGTGGCTGCCACAGCTAACTGAACATAGAAACACAGGAATGGCTGTAACTCATTTTTTTCAGATATTGAGCTAAAAGTTTAAGTTATTAGAAAGACATACTTTGAGTGTGATGTCTTGCAAAAATGCTAAAACTCAGCTGGTGATACGAGAAATGCTACAACTTTATATCTAAAAAGGACTACAGACCCACGGCAGCTCTATAACAACACAAGTCAACACGCATGATGAAAAACCCAATGTTTAATCAATTTGTAGCGTTTGTAGGAGAGGATTGTTATTACAGGCTCACTCGATACCCTGAGAGATGAGTGACGGCTTCACCGCTGTTTGCCTCTGTTCAGCAGGAGCAGCTGACTGCCGATGCTGCGAGGCCGCCAAAACATTTTATTGTTCTCGTCACATGAAGTGTCACCGTTCATCCAGAGAATTATCAGCCGGCTCAGATCTCCGGCTTTGATCCGGCTCGTTTAAAGGCCTAATGAGAGACGCACTTCTGAATGTGTGTGTGTGTGTGTGTGTGTGTGTGGGGGGGGGGGCTTTGTGAAGGTTTATAGTCATTTACCAGTATCTTAATTAGGATGTTTTGCAATATCCAATGCACTCTCACATCAAAAAAAGAAAGTGCTTTTAATACAAGGCAATAAGCTTTCAAGAGGAGTAACAGACGCCTGTTAGCAGGAGGTGGATCAAAACAAAAACAAAACCAGCCTGTTCAAATGAAAGAAAACTCATTTTCATACCATAGTTATAAATAATAACAATTAATAAAAAAAACCTGATCACTTTTAAAGTTTGATCACAAGTTCCCCCCCAAAGTTGTGTTTACGGTTTAACAGGATTAACTGAAAGAGACAGTTCAGACCGTTTGAAGTGGGTCCATCAGCTCTTTGAACAGTTCCAGTTTGGAGAAACAAACTTTGTTTCTAATCAGTCCGACCAAAGTTCGACCGCTGCCACCTCAAAACTACTCTGTTTGTGTGAAACCCTTACACCCGCTAGCTGCTGCTCCTATTTGCACTCGTAAGTGAAAGGCCTAGCATTCCTTAAAGGAGTAACACCTGCCAAGTTTTAGACTATGATCATCTTGTGTTTCTAAAGAAAAAAATAGTCGTTTAAGTCAAACTTTCCAAATATTGTCACGTTTTTGACATATCTTACATGAACTCCCAAAATGTCAGAATATGTGTCAGCTGTTACATCAGATTTTTGTGCCATATCTATAAAATTTATTAAAATGCAGCCATTTTTGAGTTGTGTAAAGTTACTTAGCTGACTCTGAAAGCTGTTGTAGACACGCAACCAATCATTTCTTCCTGAGGGTTTTATTGAAATCCTGATTTCTGAGATATTTTGCTAAAGAATGAACAGAGTTTACTCAAACAGGTAATGTCAAAGGTTTAAAGCAAAGATGGTGCACATGATGTGTTGGGGATGATGCTCAGGCTTTACTGCACCAAGTAGTTGTTGTTGTTTTTGTTTTGGCTGCAGTGGACGGCTTCAATTTGATTGCCTTTAAAATTTCATCAACCGTTGAGGTTCCTTCAGATATTTTTTTCTAATGCTACACACACTCACACACACACACGATTGTTCTTTTATCCTCATGGGGACTTTACCACGATTTCCATTCATTTACTGGTCATTTATATAGCTTAACCCTGACCCCTTACCTTAAACCAGGGGTGAAGAATTTTCAGGGATTCCCTAAACCTCATGCTGATTTTAAAATAATTTACTGCCTTCTTAACCCTTAAATACCAAGGGAATAAGTATTATTTTTTGCTTGGTTTAGTGTGTTTGTTAAAACCAAAATCAACAATTTCTTGTAATTTTTGGAGGACCCCCTAAGCAACAGCTCGTGGACCCCTGGGGTTCCTGGGACTCCAGTTTGAGAACCTCTACCTTAAACCTAACCTAAACCTAATTCACACCTTAGTTCTAAACCAAACCCACCCACCCAAAACTAGCCTTTAAACTTATAGGGACCAGGCTTTTGTTCCCATAAGCAGTAGTGGGTCCTCATAAGGTAATATATTTTGGAAAATACAAGGTAACAAATGCTAGAACACACACACATATTTGCCTTCGGCATGTGTAAGGAGAAATTGAAGATTTTGTAAAGTTTTATGACGTAGTACAGGAACTGGGATTAGAGTTGTTTTAAAAAGGTTTTGAGATTTTCAGTCTGAGCCCTGCTCAGACTAGCCATTAGCTCATCAATCAGTCAGAATCAACTGGTTTTCAACAATGAGACTGTTCAAAGAACCATTTTAAAAATGAGTTATAGCTTGATTTGTTGTAAAATGTTGAGGTTTTTTTTTGTCCAGTGAATGTAAACAACACACTTTTATGTAGTTCTGTAACCCTTTAATGTTTATTTGGATTTAAAAGAGGCTTTAAATAAATGATAGTAACTGTTTCCCCTTTGACCTTTCTTCAATTCCTGGGCCTTTTTTTTTTTTTTTTTTGTTGGAACGTCCATTTATTGGTTAACTTCATCCAAAACACCTTCTGACTCTGCGCAGGGTCCTCAGAGGAGGACCCACGAAGGATTTAATGTCTCTGAAAAGATCATGAGGGGAAGATTTTGACAAATTAAGGCAAGTTGTTAAAAAAATTATGAAAAAAATCTTTATATATTCAAGTATCAGGAAGTTTTTTGTTTGTTTGTTTGTTTGTTTGTTTGTTTGTCTCTGCAAGCAAATTAAACAGGTTAACATTTTGTAAAATTACTGAGTTCTTCTTATCCCAGCACTTGTGTTGAGAATCACTTAATGTTATATGAAAGCGTTCGTTAAAGGAACACAAATCAACCAACCTGCATGCTAAAAATGTAAACAAATATTTTGTGTAATCTATTAGTATGTGATGGAGATGATACTCAGCTACCACATTCAATTTTAGCTCAATAACTATAAAAATGACTGAGTTGTAACTATTTTTGTGTTTGCCTATCTTCATTAGCTGTGGCAGCCATCTTGAATCAAGTTACATCCAAAAGTTGATCAGTTCTAAAAGTACTTCCAGTGACTCATTTTGTTTCAATAAAATCCACCCACTGGTTCATAAGATATTTTGCTAACAGACACATGATCACCCACCTGTCCTCCCAGTGGGCATTAATAACACTTTACCTCCTCAAACTGCCTGTTTGCAAGTTTCATTTTCTAACTTTTCGACACCTGCTTCCATGTATACGTCTGAAAGCAGAAACATGCTGCAGGTTCTTGTTTTAAGTGACTCCTTTTCTGTTTGGAAAAGGCAATAATAGATTTCAAGAGACATCTTGGATGAGGCTGAATAGAAAATAAATCAATAAAACTCATACAAGAATGAAGTGGCTGGCTTTCATCGCTGACATTGCTGCACTTGATTCGTACGCCCTGTTTGTTTTTTTTTTCCAATGTCACGAACAGTAAACTGTAAACACTTCTGCATTAAATCCCATCTGAGTCAATGCAACATTTGTTTATTTTTAATTACAGATTGCTCATAGCAGCTTGAATTGTCAGTTTCAAAGAACGATTACCTGCTTGTTTCACCGGAGCAAAGCAGGATTTATTATTGAGGTTGATGCCAGAGAGATAATGTTTATGCTCGTGTCTGGGTGTTAGTTTGTGAAGTTAGCAAAATATCTCAGAAACCCTTTGGATGCATTTCCTACTGATTCACTTTTGGAATCAATTATTTCCTGGCTTCCCCAGCAAAGCAATCTCAGTATACATAAAAATGGCCAAAATGTAGTCTGGTAGTAGCAGAAACTCATCCCAAACACAGATTTAACTGATTGCATACTTCTACAACTTGACATACGGTCATAACTCCAGACAGGAGGGGGCTAATCGCACCAGATTTAAAGTAAAAAAATTATATCTACATGTTCACAATAATTTTACTGTTACCATTACATCATCTTTTAACACAAGACAAATCAATCTGACCAATCATGGTTTTGCAAAATCTCCACCCACAACAAAGAAGTCCCCCTATGTACTGCAGAGACCCCTACTTGTCTGAAAGAGCACGAGGAAAGCTGGACAATGGTGACCAAGGCCATAACCAAAACGGATACAACAAACTCTCCTCCAGTGAATCTCAGTAAATCTGCCCCTCACCAGCAGAAACGTTAGAGCTGGGAGGAGATGTCGCAGCCTGTATAATTTTATAACACATGGCAACTGATTTAGAGTCAAAAACATGCAAGTTTATTTGTCCCGGGTTAATCATCATCATATTAATCATTGTTGGCTAAACGCCACAATTAATCATAATTATTTATTTTGTCTGCCAATATTGCCCAACTCTACTCCAAATGCTAACAGATATTGTGGGTGATACGCATTCCTTGCCAGGCCTTTACACGTGAGTCACAGCAACTGCTTCAAACCAGTCGTGAAAAAATTGAATTTGTGTTTTTGCTTTGAATGTCTGCAAGTATAAAAAAAGAAAAGTGTCAATTCTGCCCTCAGGCCCGGACAGAAAATGGATTTTAATGATGACCTCTGGCAGTCAAAGTTTTGTTTATTTCTTTTTCTAATGATGTCATTAACAGTTTTTTTTATTATTTTTTTGCCTCGAGTGATCAAACTCATTGGACACGTGAAGGAGAAGTCCCCCCCTTCCCCTGCTCCTCCGTCTATAAATATCAGCATTTAAAGAGCATCAATGTGGAAATGTGTTCTCACATGAAGCGGGGAGTAGAAAGAACAGTGAGGGTTTGCAGGAAAATGGCAGAATTGACTTTTTTCTTTATTTTTATTTTCTTTCTTTTTTTCTGTTTTCTGATCCGGTGCCAGCTCACCAAGACACCTCCTGGCACTCCAGCTGGCTGCGGGGTTGTTTGTGCAGGAGGAATGACCACGAGGATCCTGTTGGCTGAGCAGTGTATCTTCCCAAACTGCAGACACCCCATGCCACTGCTGAGCAGTTTGAAATTGTGGACTCTGATCCCGGAGAGGTATTAGTGGTACCAGACTGGTGCTGAGGCAGGCAGACAGCAACACAAGGAGGCAGGCGGACATACATTCTGTAAATGTTGTGTAAAATTTTTAAAAATGAATGTATCGATATGTAAATCTCATAGACTTATGGTTAATTTACTGTAGAACATAGCAAACATATCAGATCTTTCAACTGAAATTGTAGGCACAGGGTAACAAAATACTGTACAAGTCAGTGTTATGAATAATAAACATCTGGAGGAGCTTTTTGCAGCATTGGCTGAATCTTTTAGAAGTAGAAATGGGCAGAGGTTTGTCTGTTTGCTGGTAAACAATTTCAGAATAAGAAGAAAAAAAACAAATAAAATCGTAAAAACTGAATTTCCCATCATCTACGGTTCATAATATCATCTAAATATTTCATGAATTTGGAGAAATCTATGAGTTCAAAAAAGAAGCTTGGATGTCTTTCCTCTTCAGGCCCTCAGGGGCCACAAACAGCTCTGATTCCATTATTAGACATCACTTCATGGACCGAGGAACACTTCCAAAAATAACTGTCTATAATGCAGTTCACTGTGTTAGCCACAAATGCAGTTTAAAGCTCTATCGTGCAAAGAAGAAGCCACATGTGACCACCATCCAGAAACAGTCTGTCTTCTCTGGACTAACGTTCATTTAAAGTGGAATGAAGCAAAATAGAAAACTGTTTTGAGGTCAGGTGAATGCCATATTAGCCAGCATAAAGAGGAGAGGGACCATCCAGTTTGTGATCAGCAATCAAAGCTTGCCTCTCTGATGGTATGGGGGAGCATCAGTACCTCTAGTATGGTTGTGCAGCTTATGCAGCTGCAAAGGTAACATCAATGCAGAAAAGTATAAACAGGTTTCAGAGCATGTGCTTCTTCCTGGAAGGCTTTGTATATTTCAGCAATACTTTGTCCGGAATCTGAACTAGTCTTCCTGCAGTCCAGACCTTTCACTAAAGAGGATCTAGGACTGTTGAACTACAATACTATGTAAGTCCCCTCTAAAAACTCCAGCAACAGTTTTTTTAGTTCTTACATGTTTACAGACTGTTGGTAAAAGAAGAGGGAAAAGACGGCCCTGTCCCCATTTTTTAGATGTCTTGCTCCCATCAAATTTAAAAATGATTTTACTCTTCTCAAAAAATGTTGATATGCATACTCTGTTCTAAACGGACAGCAACATTTCTATGATGCCTTGACCTTGTTATCCTGAGGATGCAAATTTAAACCCCGGTCATGCAAGTTCGCTTGCTGTGGAGAGATAAACAGCATCTGTGTTCCAATGTGAACGAGATATGGCTTTTGATTTGTTTCAAATCATTGCATTCTGTCTTTTTTTTGTTTTTTGTTTTTTTTTATTGACCTTTATTTAACCAGGCAAATCCCACTGAGATTACAGATCTCCTTTGTAAAAGCGAAGCTTGGGCCTAAAGGCAACCTAACATGCTTGTTTTTGGATTTACATTTTACACCATGTCCCAGTGGACGGAATAGAGAAACGTTGCTTAGAGCTGTCGCCTTCCAGCCTTTCTGTGCAGAGTCTGCATGTTCTCCAGGTACTCCAGTTTCCTACCCAAAAGAAACAAAAACATGCATATTAGGTTCACTAGTAACTTTAAATTGCCCTGATGTGAGTGTGAATGTTTGTTTGTCTCTGTCCAGGGTGTCCCACGCCTTTGACTGCTGGAGATAAACACCAGCTCCTCGCGACCCCCTGCAAAAGAAAAAAGCGGCGGGTAAAGAAAAATGGATGGATGAATGGATGGATGGACAACGTCCCGACTGTTTTTGGATTTGAGGTTGAACATGCAGACGCACACTGACAGAGCCCACACTGCTGTGACCGTGAGTGAAAGCAGAACTGTGACAGTTTTGCTGTGGGGTTATCGGTGGCCAGCAGAGCATGCTCAGATACACACAAACATCCTGCCCCACACGGTCCTGAGGTCCCTGCAGTCCCTGTTACATACAGCACGAGTCTGATGGGTGCAGACTGCCTTTTCCTCGCCTGCTGTCAACTCCCCACAGCATCTTTTATTCACCATTTCGAAACCTCCTTACCTCCCACTTTTCCCCCACACATTTGCCTCTTATCTGCCACCTCCTCCACCTGCCAGCCGTTCCCCCCGTCAATCCGCCCTATCTGTTCAAACACCAGTCATCCCTCCGTCATCTGCAACTATATTACTGAGGTCACACAGACGAGTGTATGGGTGCCCGCACGAATGCCAGTGAGGCAAATGTCATCTTCTGAGAGATCAAACTGCGTGAGCGGGAGTGTCTGTCAGGCTCCCTTGGTTAGATTTTTTTTTCTTTTTTTCTTTTTTTCACTCTCTCTCACTTTCTTGCCTGCAATAACAGTTTCACGCTCCCTTCCCCTCTCCACTGGGAGACAAACATTAAAGAGCTTTCTCATAATGAGGGAAACTACAGAGAAAAGACTTCACTATACACACACACACACACACACACACACACACACACACACATACACACATCCATGCATGCGCAGACACGTGCATGGAGGACGCACATAGGAATGTGTGCACAGGTCCTGCGTTACGTAAAGGTTACGTAAAAGGCATGAATATTAAAAGGAATGCAAATAGTTAGCTGTCATTAAAAGTGTACATACACTGTGTGTGTGTGTGTGTGTTTAGACCCACATTCATGGGTCTGACCACTGAAATACATCATATTTTATGAAGGAGCTGCATGAAGGAGATCCTCAATCTGAAGATGGTGCAGAGATGAGAACTCCTGTCAGTTACAAACGAGCTCATCCTAAACTTATTCAACAAAATAAAAACTAAAGGCCTTTCATTCCTTGAATGTTTGCATTCACTCTCAGTTTCTACTACAACCAATTTAAGCTCAATATTAATAAAATTGACTGGGTTACAGCAAATTTTGTGTTGGCTAATATCCATTGTCCGTTGAATTGACTCCATTCTCGAATCAGTTGTCAATGTATATCCTGTGATTGAGTGTTTTGTTTAAATTTCATCAAGTTCATGCTCAGTTTGTGAGATATTTTGCTAACAGACAACTAGGACTGACGCTAAGTTGATGCCAAAGTTGCAAGCAACGATGTGGCACAATATGTTGTGCTTACTGTATAAGTTGTGAATTAATCTCAGCTACTACCACTCCAACTTTTAGCTATATATCTGTGAGACTTATAGCTTGATAGTCCTTTTGTATTTGCCTTGATTGGTTAGTTGTAGTAACCATCTTGCTTTGGATTGACTCCAAATGTTAATCCGTTGTAGATGCAATCCAGTGATTATGTTCTGAGAGTTTAGTAAGATCCATCAAGTACTACATGGGATATTTTGCTAACAGACACACAGGGTTGACATCATCAAGTAATGGCAAAGATTGAGGCAAAGATTTTGCAAAATGAGTAACATTTGAAGCATATGGTGAGGAATTTTAGCTCAGTGTCTGTAAATTTTGATGATTTGGAGCCATTTCTGTGTTTTCTGTAGCCAATTGGCTCCAAAAGTTGAACAGCTGCAGATGTCCATCCAATGATTATTTCCTGCAAGTTTCAATCAAATCCACCCAGTAGTTTGTGAGATATTTCACTAACATGCAGACAGACATAAGCAAAAGCACTACCACTCTCCGTTTACCTTTCAAAATAAAACCTACGTTGCTCTTTTTAGCCTCTGTAATATTTGCATGCTTTGTGCTGATATTGGTGGCTGTCATAAAGAACATCATAGAAGATGTCAAACAGAACAAGAGAAGACAAACCCCCACCCAAAAAAAAAAAAAAAACATCTCAGCTTGACTTCAGGTGTAACAGATTCTGTGTGGGTTTGTCTTTTCTGACAACATGACACATTACAGGGGATGGAACACGAAGATGTCGCCCCTGATGTTTGTTTCTTTACTACCAGAGCTTCTGTTTGTCCAGCAGGGCTGCTGTTGTCACAGATCTGCCAACAACAGCCCTGTTTAAACCCTCCCCTACAGCTTCATGTTAAAACATACAGACCTCAGAGATCTGAATAAAACCTTCCTGTTTCACTGGGTTGTTTATAAAGAACTACAACTGATGAACAGTTGGAATCAATTCAGTTCAAGATGGCTGACAGAAGTTACTGATCTTAGGGTGATAACATTTTGACTATTTTGTCGTGTTAGCAGGAATTGTTGATTTTAATGAAAACCTTTTTCAATCAACCCCACAGCTAAGGGATTTTATAGAACACAAATAAAACTCAGTCACATTCACAGATATTGAGCTCAGGTGGTTCCAGCTGACGGTCGTCTTCAACACGTTTTTGAGCACGAAAATCTCTTGAAGTCTTGTGGTGTCATTAAAACATCTGAATCATCTCTTTCAATTTGTGGTAACAATACAAAACTTATAGAAACATATTTTATAAAAAAGCTGAAATGTGCTGTAGTTAATTTTTGAAGCTTTGCTGGAGGATTCCGAAGCAAACTGGTTGTCAAAAAGTCGTAATAGATGCAGAATGCAACCTGCCATTTTAAAATACATCAAGTCTGATATCAATTAAAAATGGGGTAAGTTCCATAAAAAACAAGGCACTACTTTGTGGATCTTATTGCATTGTTTATGGTTATGTTAATTTTTAGACAGCACTGTTATGAGGATCAGCTTCATGTGAGCTGCAAGCATCTTGTGTTTTTCAATAAAACATGAGCTCACGGAAATCTGAGAGGTATTAGAATAATTTCCCAGTTATTACAGCGCTTCTTGTTCTGTTTAGCATTGCAGAGTGCAGTCAAAGGACAGACTTGCCTTTGCCTTGTGGGAACCTCACCGAATAAGTTTAATGAAAACAGACACTTTGGCAGCAACGTAAACCGAAAGCTTTATTTTATATCTTTTTCTTTTTGTTTATTTTTTAGTCACAGTTGTTCCCTCGGCTCATGTTTACCTTCATCTAACTTCATACTATATACAATATACATATATTACATACAACCAGGGCCAACTGTAGTTCAAACTGCAGCAAAACAAGAAAGCAAACATGTCTGCATTTTTGCCTTGACCAGAGCTATTAATGCTCCGCAAGTTATTTTAAACAAACTTAGCAAATGTTCTGACCTCTAAAGTTTACAGCTGCTGCTTTTAGCCTCTGCCCTTTTAGCCAAGCTTTTAAAGATCATTTATCTCCTTCCAGTCAAATTTGGTGGCATGATAGGAGATCCACGAGTTCAACAAAACATTTTTTTTTTTTCTATTGAGTTTCCAACTTATCAAAAAAAAAAAAAAAAGATTCTCAGAACTCGTATTGGAAGCTGGGTTTCAGCTGCAGGCTGCAAGCTGTGCTGGAAACTGAGCTGGATCAATGCTTCTCAATGAAAGGCATGTATGAGATCAAAATATTTGTTTAACCCTGTAAATAAGAAAAACGAAGTGCCCGGCCTTTCTTTAAGAAATGCACACCACCAGATTTTAAACTAAGATCATTTTGATCATTTTTGATGATAAAACTGAGGTTAATTGGTAAAACATTGTTCAGGACTTTATGCACAATCTCATGCAAGATCATGCATGATGCATTAGTTCTCAGAGCATGTGAGGTTGACTCTTAGCTGCCATCATACCTATTTTGAACTTAATGCCAGTTAAATTGAATTGGAGTCATTTTTATGTTTCTTAGTTTCAGTTAGCTGTGGCAGCCATGATGAGCTGAGTTGACTTCAAACGTAAATCAGTTGTAGATGTACGTCTATGTTTAGTTTCCTGAAAGTTTTTTTTAAATTTATTAAATGCTTCTTAAGATCTTTTGCTAACAGACACACAGATGTTATTTTAAAAGATTTTGGCAAATCTTTAAAGAGATCTCTATCTACCCTTAACATCAAGAATTATTATGACCCCTGCACGTGAAGCAGGGGTCATATGGTTTTTGTACTTTTTTATTTGTTTTTTTCAGCAATTTTTGGTCAACCGTAGCACAGAAACTGCTGCACTGATCAGAGTAAAATTTAGTAGGAATAGACATGTGTCCGACCTACACTGCACCAGCCAAAGGTTTTATGATAGACCCCATATTTGGGGAGGGGGGTCCATCTGAAAATGGGTGTCTGGACGTTACTGGATTTACTTTTTGTGTTTAAGTAAAAGTAAAATATATTGTGTTTTAGTATCAAGTGGAAACCATCTCCAGAATGCATTGCATCAGTAACAAAATGGCAGCATGTTATGTGAAAAATGTAATAAATACATGCGTTTACATAATAAGATGTTTTCACGTGTCACAAACTTAGTAGGATAGAGAAATAATATTAAAGCCAACATGTGTAAGTAGTTTGAGATCCCTTTCAAAACAGATATTGCTCAATTAGTTAGTGATTGGGCAACTCTCAGCTACTTCCACACCAAATGTTAGCTTAATATCTGTAAAATTGACTGAGTTTTAGTCATTTTTTGTTTTGTGTAATCCCTTAGCTGTGGCAGCCATTTTGCACAGGGTTGACTACAATTTAGTTTATGTGTCATCCAATGATTTCTTTCTAAGACTTTCATTAACAATCGATTCAGTGTTCATGAAATATTTTGCTAACGCCACAAACAAACGAGCACACTAGGATGGATAATACAAAGCAGCACTTAGTCAAAAATCAAATCAAAAATATTTATTTTATCCTTTTAGCTTAAAAAATTATAGAAAGTTTTGCAGAAATATGAAAAGTTCCTTTATAGGAAATGAATGAAGACAAAAAAAATCATTAATCTACTGTGTTGTAATGTTCACCAATCAACCTTAAGAAAATCAGTGTATCTGATCATTTCTTTTAACAGAAAGCAAAATTTTCTGGAGTATTCATCTGCAGCAGCATTCAGATGACACTCAGGTTGATTGGATCAACTCATCAAAGGCTTCTTCAAGTCAGTTTAATAGCAGCCTTTGTTCACTTTAATAAATATGGCTGCAGCACCACTTTCAAGCAGAACAAATTGCACTGTAATAGAACGAAACATCAGAACTAAGTGAAGTCAAACTGTTCATTTACGCCAAAGAAAAAAAAAAGGAGGCTTTTTAAAAGTCAAATTAGAGCGGAAAATGACATTTTTAAACACCGGAAAAAGCATCGGTTGAGAGGAAAAGCAGGATCAGGCAGACCGTCGGTGACGAAAGCGTTGAAAGATCAATACATCGATCTTTGTTCTCTGAAATTAAAGTAAAAAAATAAACTTGTCAGAGATACAGAACCTGCTAAATAAAGAACACAAGACTCCAATCAGTGCAGCGTCTCCTCAGTAGAAAGCTGTCTAATAGAGGTCTCTGAGGATGAGCAGCATTTTTAATCTGCCTCTCAGGAGAGGAGGCAAAAACCAAACACCTCAGGGGAGGAGGGCTGAGGCACATCAGCATTTCACAAGACATGACTGAAAAAACTTCGGCTGTGTCCATAAATGCAAAAAGAAAGAAGATTTATAGAAGCAATTAAAGCATGTCTGTAGGAAGAATGATTCATCAGGATATCAAAGCTACAACGATGAAACACAGTCATGGGAATATCTGAGTCTTATTTCTCTACTCTGAAACTGGACATCTGCACTGAATAACACACACACGCACACACATATCACATCTTACACACACACAGGCCTACACTGATAATAAAAACTAGAGAAACATTTTGTGTGAAAATGCAGTGTGAACACTGAGTGCTGAAATTTCGTTGAAGCAAGTGAAACTAAGCTTAAAGAACACTAGCTAAAGTCTAATAAAAACCAGAACAGTCAAAAGTAGCAAAGCAATAGCTAAAAACAATGTAAAAATACAGTAAAATGCTAGATAAAAATAGAAAAATACTAGCAAAAATAGGAAAGTAGCAAGTTAGCACAGAAACTATCAGTAGCATAGAGCTAGCTTAAAGCTAAAGATTGCAAAATAATAGCATAAAGTTGAAGGTAGCAACAGATAACTAGAAACTAAAATAAGCAATAAGCTAGCAAAACGTTAAAAATAGCAAATTAGTATTTAGAAGCTAAAAGTAGCAAAGTAGTCGACAGTTCTAGCAATATGCTACAATATCTAAAGCTAAAAACAACAAAAGGCTAACTAGAAGCTATAAGAAGCAAAAGGCCAACTAAATACAACAAAATGCTAGCTAAGTAGCCATATTTAGTAGCTAACAGTAGGAGGGCTTGCTAAAATCTCTAACAACAAGCAGCAAAAGGTTAACTAAAGCAAAAAGTAGCAAAATGGTAGCATGAATCTAAACGTAGTAAATGCAAGCAAGAAGCTAAAAAAAGCAAAAGAGCAACAAAATGTTAGCTAAATGGAGCAAAATACTAGCAAAAAGTTAAAAGTAGCCGATTGTAGAAGCAAAACCTAGCATAGGAGTATTTAAAAACTTATAGCCCTAAAGCTTAGAGTAGCAAAAGGGTAGCATAAAGCTAAAAGTAGCAAAGGCTAACTAGAAACGCAAATAAATGGCAAATGGCCTGAACTTGTATAGTGTTTTATCAAATGCCTAAAGACTCCAAAGTGCTTCATTACTTTCATTCACCCATTCATACACACATTCACATACTGAATATTAGCTACATTGTTGCCACAACTGCCCTGGGGCAGATGTACAGAGGTGGGGCTGACATGCACCGGCGTTACCAGAACCTCTGACCACCACCAGCAAGCAAGGCAGGCTGTCTTGCCCAAAGACCCAATGACTAAGGTCACACTGCAGGTCTTAATTCTCAATTCTGATTTTTTGAAGAAAAAGCTGATTTTTTTGGCGTGAAAGTTCACATTATAGTTTAAATACGACTCCAGTGTGAACGTTCTACGGCCCTGATGTAACCCGCATGTGAAGAAGATGACACGACGTCACATTCAACTTGATGTTTATAGAATTAGCTAAACATATATGCTACATGTTAGCATGTCCATTGATCATCTGAAGAAATTTATTGGGGTTTGATTACTTACTGGTTTTAAAAGCACCAAACATTCTGTAGTTTGTCTTAGGTGAATGATGATACATTTTTATAAACTATTGTGTGATTATTTTGGTGAATAAAATAATGATTTTTTTGTACAGACGATAGGCCTACGGCCACTTAGAACAAGACCTACATATACGTAGATACATGCCTGAAAACATTTACAAGACATAAATATTTGAAAATTAGAACGCAGTTTTCTCTTGTCACTGGTTTTTGGTCAGGTGATAGGGAGACCCGGCTTTAGGGAGTGGCCAGAACCTGAAAATGATGGTTTTAGCAGATGAAACTTTCTGCCTGGGGTGAGTCCAGGACTGATTAAATGGCTGAGGCTAGTTAGCCTAGTGGCTTGGTATTTGTATGGCTTCAGTTCTTACATTAACATTCAGGTCTTAATTCTGTGTTGGTTCCTTGTTCTCGACACACACCGAAGTGTATAAACATGCTAATTTTTTCAGATGCTATATTTTTCACATGCATTCATTCATCCTAAATAACTCATTGAGATTAAAAAAACATTTTTCCAGAAGTAACCTGGCCAAGACAGCAAAATACAACAAATCCAAAAAATTAATCAGATATATAAAACACATGATTAAGAGACATCACATAATTAAACATTAGGACAATTACAGGAGCCAAGTGATCTGATGTCTCTGTCCTTTAAAATTGATTTGAATTGCCCCAAAGCAACAAGAGATGATAACTTTAAATCCTTCTGCGTATTATTCAGGTGGTAGGGGCAGAACATTTAAAAGCCTTTTAACCCAGTTCAGTTCTGGCCTTTGGGACCTGCATCAAAATGATGTCCTGAGAGTGCAGACCATAATGGCTAAAGGTTGTAGACAAAAGTGAGCTTAAATATGTAGGAAGATGCCCAAGAATGCATTTATAGATAAAAATCAAAAATTAGAGAGAGAGAATTAGAGTCTACGACAAACATTTTGAAGCAGAATACAAGGAGCAGTGATGTGCTCAATAGCTACAGTTAGTCATGAAGCACAGGGCCAATGATATACAGCATCCAATTTTTTCAAACTCTGGACTGAAGAGTTCATGAATAGCAAATCTCCATAATCCATCAGTGGGAGAATGGTTGCAGTAATCAGGTGCCTTCTGACTTGGTGTGAGAAACACTTTTTGTTTCTAAAAGAGAATCCCAATTTAAATTTTAGCTTAGAAACCGGTTTGTCCAAATGAATTTGAAATGATAGATTCTCATCAATCAGAATACCTAAATATTTGTAGCACCTGACAACTTCAATTTCAACCCCCTGAACAGTTAAAAAGCTGGGGAGGAGAGGCAGGAGATGCTTACCATTTGGAAATAGTATAGCCTTTGATTTCTGCATTCAAAACCATCATAAGCCTAGCCAAAACAGTGTCAAAATCAGATTGCAGAAGTTTTTATGATTGTGAAACTGAAGAAGAAAGATGGGATTCAAAAGATTTTCAAAATGTTTGCGTTGGATTTGCTTAAATATATTATGTCAACAGGTTCTACTCAACTGATATAAGTAAATCTAAAGCAATTTTTTTACTTACTTAATAAGTTAACATGAAGTAATTGTGTTAGATTTACTCAATTCAGTTGAGTAGATGAAAATGT
>JARVJO010000173.1:3808946-3852458 GCA_031762555.1 Cynodonichthys magdalenae | reverse complement strand
TTAGATTTACTCAATTCAGTTGAGTAGATGAAAATGTTTTCTTTTTTTTTTGAGTTGTTGACATAATTTGTGTGATATATCACACAAATTATGTCAACTGGTTCCATTCAACTGAATTGAGGGAATTTTTACTTTAAAAGTAAATGCGTTACATGTACCCAGTTTAGTTGAGTGGAACCATTTGACATAATTTGGTTAAGTAAATCCAACACATCTGTTTTTGAACAAATAATCCAATCTTGTAGAGTTGATTTATTGAGATGATATGATTCACAGTGTCAAATACTTCAGATAACTCAATAAAAAGAGCTGCACAATATTTTCAGCCATCTAGGGCATCTGTAATGTCATTTACCACTTTAAGAGCAGCAGTTGTGCTGGGCTTTTTACGAAAACCTGACTGGTGCCGTGAGAGCAAACCCATTGAATCTAAAAACTCACCTCACATCTATGGAAAAACCAACAATACAAACTTAGCTCTCTTCAAAATAAAAACCTTCCTCGAAAGACAGCATGTCACCTCCTTTCACAAAAAAAGTTTCAAACAAAGATAATTTTAGGATGAGAAATGATGAAATTAAAGCTATTTTAGTCAAACCTTGTAAATAGATGCAATAGATGCATGTTTCTGTTGGCTAAACACATTTAGCTGTGACACCAATTTTGTTTAAGGTTAAACAGTTGTATATCCAGCAGTTATTACCTTTTTCAGTACCTTTAGCAGAGGGAATTTAAAATGGTTACAAGAAAATTAAGGAAGCCTAACATTTCTGTTACGTCAAGTCTGACCTTCAAACAGCAACACAGATGGGGAAAATGTCGTCTTTTTCAGCTCTATTTGTTGTTTTGGGATCCAAGAAAATGGTGATTGCAGAGAGACACAGAGGTCCCCAGATAATCCATAATTTCGGTATGAACCCTATATTTTAGAGCAAACTGCTCTCATGCTGCTATGCAAAACATGTAATTAGACATCGACATATACAGTATGTTTACACATATCACTCACACGCTTCAGCTGCAAAACAAACAATGTTTTTTTTGTTGTCGTATTTGACTCATTATTAATAGGAAACTTAAAAAAGTTTAATTCAGACTTTAAAAAAGACAGAACATGTGTTTTTGATTTGACCATCTGTGGTAAAGACGTGTTTTAGAGTGCTTTATTATTTTAATAACAGCTAATTCAATTCAATTCAAAAATATCTTATTGATCCCAGAGGGAAATTAGATGTTGTTGTAACTCATTTAACTAAAGAGTTATTGTAGATGCTGATGGCTGTGGGCAGCAAAGATCTTCTGTAGCGTCTGTATTACAATGAAACTGAAGAAGCCTCCGACTGAAGACACAGATTTTCTATGACAGTCTGATGTAGAGGATGGTCAGGGTTGTCTACTTTGTTCTTGATTTTTATGTCAAATCATCTCCAGAGCTTCCACAGTCGTCCCCAGAACAGAACCAGCCTTCTTTAATAGGTTGTTCAGCCTTTTTGGCTCTGATGCTGATGCTGCTGCCCCAAGAGATGATGGCAGAAGAGATGACGCTCTCAACAACAGACTTATAGAAGATCCAACCAAAGGTTGAGTTTGTTATTCTTAGGCCCCCATGTGAAACACAGATATGAGGGCCTGCATTGCCTTGTCATTATCTTTGAACACATATTTATCTAAGATTTCTAACTTAATACTCTGAACAGGTTTAAACTTTGAATAGGTCAAAATAAAATGATTCTTGATGGCTGAATACCTGTCTGTTCCATCTATCTATCTACCCATCTACTAAAGGTGGGGGTATCAATACCAGTATGGATACCAAGAAGTGTAACGATATTGGATCAATACTAGCATCATGAAATTGATTTTTTTTCTTTGTTTACACTTTATTGGCATTACTCACTATTTTTCATGAGTAAAGGGAAAAATAAAATCAGTGGTGCAGAGTCTAAATTATTTTGAGTTAGTCATAGTCCTCTATACCATGCCTGCATGCAATGGAAATTATTTGTGTTGTTGACACTATATTTATATTTTGTTACATTGTTGCTGCTTTTTTTTGTTGCTTCTGACTTGTATTTTATCATAATCGACTAGTTAAAAGCAAAATCACAAATATTCAATGAAAATGACAAGTAACAGTAGCAGAATCTGCAATACTAGCCCTGTATTTACTTGGTATAGAATCGATACCAACATTTCAAGTATCGCCCAGCCCTACTTTCTATCGATCCATCATCCATCCATCCATCCATCCATCCATCCATCCATCCATCCATTCATCCATCCATCCATCAATCTACCAATCTAAGTCCAGAGTTGTTGATGAGGCAAAGCAGAATTAGAATTTCTTTATTTTGATTGGTGTGAAATCACTGTTTGAAAAAAGCCTCTCAGAGGCTGCTGCTTGCCCTCGTTTTTATTTTCCTCCTTCATTCTGTCACTCCACAGGATGCTCTTCCTCTGCCTCTCCCCCTACTGTTTCCGCCTTTGTAGAGACAGCTCTTGTATACTTCAGCCACATGTGGACAGTTGATGGCAAAAGAAATTTCACTCATTCCCACGATGATGAGAAACGATGGGAGACTGGGGTGCCGCTGTAGTCGACTGCAGCAGTGGAAGACGCTGCAGTAAATCATTTCAAACGATATTAGGCCACCGACATCCACACCAAATGATGCGCAGGACTCTAAACTCTGCATCGTTTGAGCTCGACGACATCTCCCAGGAGAATAAAGTTGCAATTATTGACGTGTGAATGCAACATTAGAAGATGTGCATCTAAATCATGGCCTTCTGCGGCACACACAACAAATAGATTTGTTAAAGGACTGACACAGACAGCTTCACCAGCTGTCAAGCAAGAGTTGGTCTCAATAGAAGTCTCCTTTCTGACTCCCAGTTCAATCCGTCCAACTCGTATTCCTTTCAGTCGTTATTGCTTTAATACACCTCACTGCCTTCGAGCTGTCGTTCTCTTTTCTCTCATTTCGGCTTCATGGACACACTGAAGCGTGCACACCGCTCACCTTTTCCCTCTCTCCATCTGCCTCAGTCTATTTCACAGTCTCTTCTTTGAAAGTCTCTCTCCTGCTTTCTTTTCGCTCGAGATCAACCAGCGGAACAAGAGAAGCTGAATTGGACACCGAGCACCTGTTTACAGTTTATCTGAAGGGTTTGCGTCCACCAGAGAGGACTGGACTCATTTTCTGTTTATGAATGACGATGATGATGACAGTCCAAGTCTTTAAACTGTTTTTTTACAAAGTGTCTTTTATGCTGCTGTTTGTTTATTTGTTAAAGACAGACTGAAGGCAAACTTTCATAAATTGTTGACTTTGGTGATTGGATTTTCCTTGATCTTGTGTAGTTATTTCTTTATTTAGTGTGGACTTGGAGGTGAATTGTTTACACAGATTAGATAAAATTGAAAAACTCAGTGATTTTTTTATGTAGAGTTTCCAAGATTTAGATTTTTTTTCTCATTGCAGCCAATCAAAATCGACCTTTACGTTTTCCTTTCAGAAAAGAAACAAGATCACAAAACTTTAATCTTACAAAAAATATGGTGACTTTAAATAGGAGGAAAAATTAGATCCGACAGATTTCAGACATTATAGGCACAAATATTGTAAAATTAGCCCAAACAAAACATTTCACCTTGACATAAAATTAGTGAAAGAAAATATTTTAGGTTTTATTTCTCTAAATTCTAATTATTGTAACTATAAATGTAAAGCTCTGAACTGAAAATCACCTGCTGCTTTGCATGTTGACAATCTGTTCGCCCTCTGAGCATCTGTTGGGAATGACTCTCAGCCACTATGACAAAAAAAAAACTTTAGCTCAACGTTAGTAAATTTGACTGAGTTGTAGCCATTTTTGTGTTTGACATGATTAAATAGCTGTGGTGGCCATCTTGTGTTGGATTAACTGTAGACGTACATCCAGTGATTACTCTCTAAGTTTCATTAAAATCCATCCACTGGTTCATGAAATATTTTGCTAACAGACAAATGAGCACACACAAACTAGAAATTACATTATCACCGGTCTTCCAAATCAGCAGGCCACATTAAGACAGCAGGCAAGAATATAGTGCTGTGTGAAAAACTAAAATCCCCCAAACTTCACTGGTCAGCAGAATAACTTAAGCCTGATGGGCCCTACAGGGCCCAAAGGAGGAGGAGATAGTACTTCTAAAACCTTATGGGTTTAAAGGGTTAAAGTATTAAGATAAATATATGTTTACTGAATGGTTTATAATATTATAGAAATATCTTGTTAAAAAAGCAAAACATTACGGATAAATGGTAAAAGTGAGAGTTTTTGTCCTGTGTTTTACACATTTTATTGCACTTCCACACAAGCAGTGCAGTCCATAAACAGGCTATAAGTGTCAATCAAACAGGACTGATAAAAAAGCAGTCAGTGAATGAAAAACTGCACTGTCAAGGTAAAACAGATTTACTGTCAGGTAAAGCCTCATAAATTTATTTAACTATCAAAGTAGTAAAATAAATTCATGAGATGTTAAGTTGGAATTAGTCGCAGTTTTTCAACTATTTGCTGAGTAAAAATACATGAGATCTAAACGTACCGTAGGGTTACATCTATTGATCCAAAATGACTTGAAGCTGTTTGAATAAAATCATGCTCACCTTCAAGTTGCTGTTTATAAAGATTCAATATATGACCTTAGAAAATGGTTAATATTGGAATAAAACAAGAGAATCACAGCTTAAAGCAAACAGGGCTAAAAAAACAGATAATAGATATTTTGTTTTTCAGAACTAAAGCAACTGATATTTCTCTTCTCTTATTCTTTTCTTTGTGAGAACTTTAAACTGTAAAACATTGGTCTAAACAAAAGTTTACATCATCTGAATTCCTGTTTCTCCACTTAACCATACCCTTTTACATTATTCCACAAGGGTACGGCAAACTGTATGTGTATTTATTCAATGTCCTTGATATCAAGCATCATTTTAGCCTCGGTGTCCGGGTGTCCAAACCAGTCTGGGACTTAGAATTCAGGGTCAAGAACCAGGGGTTTCAGCTAAAAACTAGTATCTCCCTACTAATTAGTGACACATAATTGCAAAAGAAGTTTATGAATTTCAACCAGATCTATTGTGACACAGGATTGGAAGGGAGGTTTTTTTTCTCAATGCCCCTGTATCTAACAGAAACTTTTTGCAGTGGTTGAGTGGAACTCCATTGTGGCAACAACAGAACAGACAAACAGGCTGTGGTTTTGGTGGTTACAATAACCTGCTGTCATTGGGAATACATTTCAAAACACAATGATCTTGTAAAGCCAGTTAAATTAAAGATCAGTTGTATTATCACCTGCAGGGCTTTTTAAATAATGAAAAAACAAAACATGCCTGCAAAAGTGACCAAAAACGATTTAGGAATCACTGCGGACTTGTACATTTTCTTCTCTTGTGGCTGTATTGCATTAAAAACCAACCTTTGTTCTCCGGTTTAATGTTTTTAATGTCAAGCAGAGCGAGCGTTGGAGGCAGTAAATTACAAGCAGAATGCAGAGAAGTAATCTAATTTATGGGTATATAATTAGATTATAAGGCGCTAGCGTTTTCTACGAGTTTCTTCTGCTCCTGAATGTTGATCTGGATCAGAGAGGATCTACAGATCTGAGCAAACAAAAGGGATAAATGGAAATAAGAGCTGAGACATCTGGTCAGGAGCAACAAAACCTATGCATCATGTTTAACATTGTTAGACCTTCACAGATGTTTAAGTTGCACGACGGCACCCGCCATCACAGATGTCTGCTTTGAAACTGATGCCGTATCGAGCAGGGTGCCGCCTCTCCCTCCTTTAACCTGAAGGACACAGCATCTACAACTCGAAAAAACAAATTTCAATTTCTGATGCATCAAGGCCACAGGGCACATTTCCATTTTTTCACTCAGACCATCAAAAATAAGTCGAGGCCCTTTTGGAGGCAGACTTTTCTCTAAGTCTTGTTTTTCTTTCTTTGTGCAGAGAAGAGTTTTAACTTGTACTTGTTCCTTCACAATGGCTCCTTTTTTTTGTTGTTTTTTTTTTCAGATTGCTTCAGAGCTCATGCAGTGATTTTTCCACCGTGGAATCATGTCTGTTTTTGAAAATTACAGCTGTTCAGAGATGGTTGGCCGCTTTGTTCTCGCCATGCAGAGGTGTTTTTTTGAAGCTCTCTGCGTAGATTAATGACACTACACACTGCGGTCAGTGAAATCACAAGCCTCAGTCCATTGCTTTTTTATTTGGCTCTGCACACAGCCTTTCTCAAAATGGTGAACATCTCATCTTGACTTCTGAAAGATGCTTTTTTTTTTTAAAGCTACACAAGATCTGTTCAAGTCTTTGTTATTGTCTGACACTTTTGGAGTCCTGGCTGCTTATATTACCATGTTTATAGATGCTTTGGGTCTATTTATGAGCTTTATTTTGGTCTCTGCATGTTGTATCTTGTTGGGGTCCTGCTGGTCTGCACTCTGACATTATCGTCATCATTTTCCTCTTGGATCTGCTCAGGGTTCAGCACCCACATAGCAAAATATGTCTGGCCCACACAAGCCCAGATGGGATTTGCCAAAGGTAGTCCACACATAGGCAAACACCACATAAACCAAACAACAACTGGGCCAGCTGTGGCATTGACAGATCTGGAGCACATTAACCGAACCCCAAATGGGCCAGCTGCGGTATTGACAGATCTGGGTCATATAAACTAAACTAGAACTGGGCCAGCTGTGGCATTGACAGATCTGGGTCATATAAACTAAACCAGAACTGGGCCAGCTGTGGCATTGACAGATCTGGGTCACATAAACCAAACCACAACTGGGCCAGCTGTGGCACTGACAGATCTGGGTCACATAAACCAAACCACAACTGGGCCAGCTGTGGCATTGACAAATATGGGTCACATAAACCAAACCAAAACTGGGCCAGCTGTGGCATTGACAGATCTGGGTCACATAAACCAAACCACAACTGGGCCAGCTGTGGCATTGACAGGTCTGGGACACATAAACCAAACCACAACTGGGCCAGCTGTGGCATTGACAAATATGGGTTACATAATACCAAACCAAAACTAGGCCAGCTGTGGTATAGACAGATCTGGGTCACATAAACTGAACCACAACTGGGCCAGCTGTGGCATTGACAGATCTGGGTCACATAAACCAAACCACAACTGGGCCAGCTGTGGCACTGACAGATCTGGGTCACATAAACTGAACCACAACTGGGCCAGTTGTGGCATGCATGACATCTTAAAAACAGTGCCACCATTGACAGACCTGGCCCACATCTGGTTGACAATCCACTTGCCATGCCAGCAGTGCCAGCTTGACACCAGATCTGGCCCACACCTCTTCGTGAGAGGAATGTACATTAAACTATCATTACTCAAAAATGCTGATTTTGTATTTATGTTACATATACATATATCTGCAGTAGAGTGATTCATAATGTGAACTATAACATGAGCTGAGAACTACTTTTTCATAGCCCTGAAGGAAAGATTTGTCAACGACTAAACAGTATAATTGGAAAAAATAAATCACTGGAGGAATCCATACTGTACAGCTCTTGATTATTAAAAAAGATCGAACGGTTAGAATGTTTAATATCAACACATTAATATTTGATTCGAGATGTAATCATGTTGTCAAATTAAATCAATATGATGCGCAAAGAAATGGTTGGGGAAGGACTTTGTATCCTGAGGAGGAGTTGGTCCTGGCAGTGGAGTCCCATAACAAGTGCCTCATGAACTGTGAACGCTGGGTTGTGTTTGCTATTGTGGTCCCCTGATCCCACCTTCCCACCGTTGTTAATGATAATGTCAGCAGTGACGGGTGTGTTTGCTGAGGATCTCTATACGTTTCCGTGTGTATCAGTTTGTGTGTGTGTGAGGAAAAAAAAAAAAGAGAGGTGACCCAGTGGCGTCCCTACTGGTCCGGAGCAGGGATAACACCCTCTGGAGGCAACTCTCATTAATCATCCCATTCAAAACGCACAAAACGCAATCCATCCTCCCATCTTCTCCTCCCACTGCTCCTCCTTTCCCCCCTTTGCTTCCTCTTTCTTCTCCACTCAGCAACACCAACACCCTGTAATGGGGTCAGTGCACCCATTTAACAGAGACAGACAGAGTAGAGGGAGAGGAAGAGGGGGGGAGATGGGAAGGAGGCAGAGGGGGTGGCAAAAATGAAGTAAGATTAAATAAGAAGTAACAAAGGAGGAAGGACAGCGAGGGTGGAGGAAATAATAAAAAGAGGGGGAGAAAGGAGGGGGAGCTGGGAAGGAAATAATTACAGAGGGAGGTGAAGATGTAATAACATGAGGGAGAGTAAGAGAGACGGAAGAAGGGGGTTAACTTGCTGAGATCCAGGAAAAGTCTCCCCCCATACCACCACTTTTGTGATTGTAGTGTGTGTGTGTTTGAGAAACTTACACAACATCACGCTCCTCAGGAACGTGGAGGGGAATCTTTGGGACGCGTTAGCGGGGACCCACCGCTAATTATGTGACTCAAAGTGTGTGATTCACTCTGGAGCTGGAGGACAAGCGTGTGTACATAAGCAGCACACAGAGAAGCACAGAAGCTGGCAGAGAAACTCAGACACACACACACACACACACACTCGGCAGCAAGCGATGCCAGGGGACCTCGGCAGAACTGGGTTCCTCCTCCTGCTGCATTATTCTCTTTGGAATGTTGTTTTTATTTCCTAGTTTGAAATGGTGGCGCATCTCCCACCGGCTGTCCCGCGTCACATATCCACACACACATACACACACCGTCCCCCAACCACTTTCGAGAAAACAGCCTTTGACAGATGCCCTAAACAAAACAAGAAATGGATGGTGGAAAAAAATAAAATCGTTTCTTCGGCTGCGGTTCCTCAAAGGCACCCCACAGAGAGGAAAGTGGAAGTTTAGATCTATTGAAGTAGGGTTTCAGCAGAAAAGTTATGAAAGAATAATATCCTATCTATTGTAGATAGCTCCGAATGGCCAGAGTCAGAGAAAGCCAGTTCAAATCTGACCGGATTGATGAGCTAAGGGCTAGTCCGAGCAGGGCCAAGATCAAAAACGGCAGGTGCCATCTTAAGTCCCCTCCATTCTTAAACCATTTATAGTGGTTTGTGTGAACACCATTTTTAACTTTCGCCTTCGATTTTGTAAAACACAGATATTATCACCTGCCACTAAAGGTGAACAACAATAAGTATTTTTGTGTTTATGTCTGTGTGCCAATCTTTCAAAATAAAAATCAATGGATGTACAGCATTATACATTGCATATTTTTACCAAAGTTTTGTAAATTATTGTTCAAATCAGTCTTACTGTCTGTTTGCAAAATATCTTTTGAACTAGACAGATTTTTTAAGGAAACATTAAAAAGCTAACATTAGATTACCTACAATCCAATTTAAGGTGGCTGCCACAGGTAATCAAATTTGGTGTGTTAGTAGCTGAGCCACAATACATTTGGCGTGATCTCTCATTGCTGAATGAAGATAACATGTACATAACACTATTTCAACATCTCAGTTAGTTTTTCAGTTCACCAATCTCATCAGAGCATTTTTAAACTGAAACCACTCAAACAACTTTGCATCTACAGCAGGTAAAATACTGATAGTTCATAATGTCTCCACAGAACTTTAGAGACTCTTATGTACAGTGGCTAAAACTCTAAACCCTGTTAGCATAAATTAGCTCAAAAGGTAGGGAATAACTTGGCTTATTTAACGGCAGAAAAATAAAATGCCCATCAACTGTTCAAACTGGTAGAAAAGCGTCACAGAGGAGGCTGATGAGCTATTAGAGGAGGTGACGAGGGAGACATGAGAAGAAACGGTATGAGGTGGAAGGGACAGATGCATGTCAGCGCACTGATAACAGTTTGAAATTATTACGGCTCAGCCCGCTGATTTGGCCCGCTTATCAGCGCTGTGAGCAGCTGGAGCAGAAGCGACACGCGATTCACAGCAACAATCGAGGTCGCCTACTTTAAAACCTTTGTGCTGCTCCCACTTTACACAGACTGGTCAGAACCAAACCAACTTCAGTATCCGTGACACATCTGATCGTTTGTCCAATTTTATTAAGAACAAAGTGTCATAAAAAATGCTCTAACTAGCTCACAAAATCTTGTGCTACGTTAGCACTCAGACTATGTGTTGTAAATGTCCTTGTAGATGCCAAAGGCAAAAAGGTTATAATGTTTTTGCTCATATCTGTTTGTTTATCTCATGAAACACTAGATGAATTGTAATGACACTTTCAGAAAATAATCATTTAGTGTTCATCTACAACTCATTAACGCTTGGAGACAGCCTTAGTGACAACAAAGCTACAACTCTGTCACTTTTACAGATATTGAGTAAAAAAAATGTTTGCTCCTGTTTGTGTGTTTGCAAAATATCCCATGAATCTGTGGCCTGATTTGAATAAAACTCTAAAAAAGCAGTCATCCATCCATTTTCTTTACCTACCTTGGGTCTAAGGGAACTGGTGTCCATTTCCTGCAATGAGGGACTTTCTGGACAGGTCGTAAGTCCATCACAGAGACAAATGAGACCAACAACCATTCACTATTTCACCCACATGCAGGTAGAGACAATTAAGAATTAGCAAATAAGCTAACATGTTTTTGGTCTTTAGGAAGAAACCGGAATACCTGGAGAAAACCCATGTGTGCACAGAGAGAACATGCATTGATCACTCAAAAAAGCTAGGAGACCGTTCCTTTGTGCCACACTGAAAGTAATTACTGGAAATACATCTACAACTGATTCAGCTCAGTTAAAGATGGCTGCCACACCTCATTGATCTGGCCCAACACAAAAATGACCATACCGTGGGTCATTTTAAAGTTTTTTTTTTCTTTCTTCCAGCTGCTCCCTCCTTCAGGGTTCACCACAGCGAGTAAGCTTGAATGCAAGTTTGGTAATTGTTCTGTGCTGGATGTCCTTCCTGACACAACCACAGACCACTGCAGCCTACATGTGTGGAGCAGGGGGCTGCCATCTAGGGTGCCTGGGGGGGAATAAGGGCCTTGCTCGAGGGCTCAGAGTGGGGCGAAGAAAGATGGAGGCAGACCTCTCCCACCTAAATTTTGTTCCATCTGTCGGGGGATTTGAGCTGGCCATTGGAATGTCTCTAACCTCTACGTCACGACTCCCCCCAAGTGTCGCGTCCTGACGCATTCTCAGTAATCCAGGTATAACAATTTAACAAGGTTGAATGAGATCCTCTGAACATGTTCTTTTTTTTAATCATTTTGTCTTTTGTCCAAAAGACTTCTTCAGTCTGAGGAGTTGCAGGTAAATTCAGCCTTATAAGCTCAACCTTCTCATGGTGAATCAACCAGTTTGTCTGTGACACCAGAAACTGGTTGTTCACATGTAGAAGGACCATCATCCTAGAAACCAATTGTTGGTGCCCTGATGGCTGCTTGTTGTTCACAGAGCTATACTTGCAATAACAGCATTGTCAGAGGTGGACAACTGGACACAGAGGCCTCCACCCTTGTTTAAAAATGGGCAGTTTTTCTTCACAAAAATGGCTTCCAGTTCTCCTCTCTCAACTCCACTTTTCTTGATCACTCAAATAAGATGTTCCCATCCTTGATAGAGAGGAACATTGGTTTGAGAAGGAAGGATGACCCCCAAGTCATTTTATAGATACTGTAATAAAATTTGATGTGATACTAGCTAAGACTCCTCAGCAGATAGTCTGAATGCTAACAGCTCTAATGAGATCTCACATTGCATTAGATAACATAATTTACAAGGTTTTAGTGCATTCCTTCATATACTACTAGGATTTTAATTAAAAAAATTTGATTTCTCAGTTTAAGAGTTCTTTATTTTGTCTCTGTTGATTTTTATTTAGCTTTTGAAAAGAAACAAATTGTGGCAGTGTTACTTTTTCCATAATTTAAATAATAATAATAATTTAAATCATTTAAATCATTTCAGCTGACAGTGAACACAAACTGTCTAAGACCTCTTGCAGAGAATCAGGTCTGTTTTTAACAGCCTAACTCTCACGGCCACTCAATATTAGTTTTCAGCTTCGTACCGAGTACACGAATTTCTCCACAATCCCTGAATGCTCTGACGAGATCCTGTAACTGATGAAATCTTCACATTCTTCCCAATTTTACACCCAGAAACTCCTGTTAAAACTATAGCAATGTGTAACCGCGAAGCAGTGCCTTAAATTCTTTACCAAATACTTGTCGAAGATTCGAGCCAGTTTTCCAGCCTTTGAGCTGAGCGGAGCAGAACGTTGCGTGCAATAAGAGTGGTGTCTGTCTCCTTAGCAGCTCTTTGCCACAAAGCTAATAAGCGTATTTCCCAAAAGGTCTGTTCTTTTTAAGCAGGCCAAAGAAAAGATCTCTGCTGTTTCTTGTAATGGTTGTGATTTCTCCCAATTGAGTGCAGGAGAAGTCTTTCAGCGTCTGCACAGAAATCTCTGTCTGCCAGAGACGAAGAAGCTAATTTATATAAGAATGGGATGGAGATTAAGACCTCTAAGGGTATTATGGATTTGGGGAATTAAGCATAATGGATTTCATGTAGGGCTTTCTTTTACGAGCCCCTCGTTGGTGAAACGTGCGCCGTCTTGAGAGCAGATCTGATTCATTCTACGACTGGTGCACTGGCACACGGTCCTGCTGTAACAAACAGGACAGGGTTCTGAGAATCAATATTAGTGTGGAGGCTTTGGCTTCAAGTCCTGAATCTCTAACCACTCCTATATTTGATTGATTTTTATATGTTAGTACGATAATTAAACTTATTTAGGTTAGGCTATATGATGGGAAAGTTTATTTTGTTGCCTTTTTTTCTTATCAATTCAGGGACGGGAGATATTTCCCTCCTGAAACGAGTGTTTATAATTTCACCTGCTGACAGATAAATAGCTGAGCATACAAGGCAGCATCTCAGCACACCAACTAGGCACAGAGAAACAAATAATTGGCTGCAGAAGTATTTACCCCCATTATATTGTTTCTGTTTTGTTGCTATAATTTCATTTTATTTTAGGTTTACAAAAATACTCAATAGTTACATTGGGAAAAATACTCTACAAAATACTCTAAAATTCTACAGGCCTACCAAGTTGGAGTCCTGATGTTTATCCCCTATTTGGACCTTACTTTTCTATGTTCTGTTCATGTCAAGCAGCTTCACTGATAATTTATTGCCTAAATGTTGTCTTACACATTGATTTTTAAAAAGAAATCACCACTGTTTGACACAGCTGGTGATGATGCACGTCATTCCTGAACGTGTCCAAATGAGAGTCTTCTAGTGCTGCCTGCAGTTCTGGCCAACAGAACAATCATAAATCTACAAGCGTTAACCTGTCCTGCCTCATGATGGCAAATAAGGAAAAAACAAAAATCCTTTCTATTTAAAAAAAAGTTAAAAAATATTCAGAAAAACAATACACAGCAAAGCTAAGCAATTAGCATTTTCTCCAAAATAGCAGGCTTATATTTTCTTTTTGTGACTTTACTACACTTCGGCCCTGTTTATATGCCAATTTTGAGTGAAATTGTAGATTTTCTGCTGCTTTGTGTAAAAGGCAACAGTGGCCATTTCCTCTGAAACCAAAGCTTTTGGAATCCAGGTCTCAGAGTGTGGGGTTTGAAACCACCCCTGCAGTGGTGTGAAATCACTGGTGCACATTACAGACAGCTGCAGTCAATAGTTTTTCTTACGCGAGTGGATGAACAGAAGTTACAATGGCGGATGGCTGAGTGCATTTTCAACATGTCGGAACAACTCAACCACATCCAGTTCAAAAAATAAATGAAGGTTCATGTATTCACCATTGTTTTTCTTAAAGGGTATTGTTCTTAGCTGTCACTGTTTTTTTGCTTATTGCGTTTTATGTATATTTTATTACTTGATGAAGGTTACCTTGACCACATCCCCTTGTAAACAAGTCTCTGATCTCAGTAGATTTCCTGGTTAAATAGAGGTGAAACAAATACTGTCAATGGCATTTGGTAGAAGAAACAATTTTTGGGGACAAATTATTTTTTTAGAAAGGCACCACCCCACCTATCTTTATGATCAGACCACACGCGCGCACACACACACACACACACACACACATGCATATTTTAGTTGTGGTTATATTCATAACAGTATCCACCAGGAATAAAATGTGTCTGCTAAACTGTGTGAACTCAAATGCCTTTTGTCACCTCCGTAAGTATATTTATGAGATACTGCTTCACACTTTTGTTCCCCACACTGCTTTAGGTTTTATATTCACAAAAGAATGCAAACAAATTCACAGTGTGATACAGCAAGTCCTGCATTGTGTGAGACAAAGTGGAACAGCCAGACAACACTGTTTTTAAGCAGCCTTAAAATAGCCTCCCCCGGGTCTATTTCCCAGACTGCTGTTTTTTTAATATATACAAATAATGGATGGATTAGGTAAAGTCATTTAATAGATTGTAAAAACTTGATGATTTCATAATATATCTGCCTTCAACAGGTAATAAATTAACTGCTGGTTAATTAATTAATGCGGGCGTATAAACGTTATGATTAATCATTTAATGTTAAAATTAAATATTGCTCCGGGTTGCATTAAAATTGCAATGACCCTTTTGTGTAAAATCCATGCTAATGACACGAGTTTCTGTCTCGCTTCATCAGAGCAACACACATGGATGAGCACACAGACCCTAAATTTTTATTGTTCTTTCTGAATTTGTTTGATAAAGACTATGTAAACGATAACTTTAATCTTATTCATTTTAATATAATAAGCTTTCTTATTAAATTTTAAAGTACAAATGGTTCTCCCGTTTTCTGGCCATTATGGGACAACCATACTAATATAACACTATATTTTATTATTTTACTTTATTATATTACTTTCCAGAAACCCCCTTCTCCTTAAACTTCGTTGTTTGATCAATTGTTAATTGATTAGGATAATATTTGTTTGTTTGTTTGTGATAGTGATAGTTTGCTAACCTATGTTAAACAGAAATTTATAATGCTTGTGGAAATCAAAATCTGCAATTTTGTATGAAGTGTGGAGAAAACGGCAACAATCTTTATCAAGGCTAGGCTAATGGCTAGCCAAACAACATTAGCTAATAATTTACCTAAACAAACAAAAAAGTGCCATGCATTTTTTTTTTTTTTTTTGGGTGGAGGTGGTGGTCGGGTGGGTGGGGGGGTTTATTAACTAATATAGTGTTTTACTAGACCGGTTTGTTGTTTTTGACAAAATGTTTTTTAAGCCTGAAAAATGATTGACATAAATAATGGCTACCATTTTTGGCTAGCTTTAAGCTTAGCCCAGATGAAGAATTTTGCCCTAGGTTAGTTTTAGGGTCAGGTAGGAACCTGTGTGGCCCTATGGTTGATAAGGTACTTATTAACTAATTAACAAAACATTTAAAAATGAATAGACAACTTTTAAGGGTTTAAAACTATGAAGTTTTGACGATTGGAAATTATACTTTAGGGTATCACAATGTTAGCATGCAGGCTCTCCTTGACTACATCTTTTGTCAATCTCTCTATTGACAAATATTAAAATAAATCCAAAATTTAAATTTAAGGGAATTTATTGAATCAAGGAGAGTTGTAAATTTAACATCCGTCTTTTGAAAAAAATATTATGAACACTTACAAGGACATTTTTTTTGTAGCTGGAAAAAAAAAGAAAAGTGTAGCATCTCCATTGTGGTTATGTGAATTTAGTTGCTGGGTGTAATTACTACAGAAATTAAAATAAATAAATAAATAAATAAACACAAAAGCTGGAGTCTAAAATCCTGCTCTGTGCACAGGGGCATATAAATCACAGTTACGGCCCTGCACTCAGACACATAAACACAGCCACACTCCCAGTTTCATCGCAGCACTTGGAGGGAGAGAAGATATTCTGGGTTATCTCTGTGAACGGGTGCCTTCCCCTGGCTCGCACTCCAACTCGCCTTTCCCGCCAGATAAACATGTTGTTCCAAACCCTGGTTCGACACACGGCAACAGGCGGAGATTAAGAGCGACTTAAGTTTATCATAAATGAAGTGCAAAGTCGACAGTTGTGTGGCCCACTGCCTCTCAATACTAAAACCACCAGCTGTGGCATTTAGGAAGTGATGGGAGCTGCGCTGTAGACGCCACCAGGCATTCCAGAGCTGAGGTGGGCTGTAATCCTCCCGCTCCTGGCTCGCTCTCGACAAAAAGGGAAACAGCAGGGGGACGCATTCACGAATCAGAATTTGTGGCACCTTGAAAGCTGTGCTTTAGAGAGACGCTGATGCTTACTTTCTGTTGAATTTCATACATGACTCAGTCCAGCACACGTCTGGTATGTAGTCAGTTTCAGAAAACGGGAAATAAGCTTGAAAATCAATAAAAGCAATATGAGTGGAAGTCATATTGTGTCATATAGCTGTGGGAGTTTAATTACTTATCTTGTTTTATTGCAGGAATGAGGGATCAGCATGTCGGCTTGTTTTTATCCCCCGCAACTAAAGGCAGCTGATTAATAATGTTTTTGTCCCTGCCTTTAAATGTGTTCAGTGTGTTAGCAAAATATCTCAAAAACAAATGAATGGATTTTAATAAGACTTTGAGAAAATAATCATTGGCTGTACAGAATACAGGTAAGTAGTTTTTGGAGTCTACCTGATTCAAGGTGGCTGCCAAAGCAAACTTATTTTAAGAAACAAAAATTGCTATAACTGCCATTTGTACAGATATAGAGCAAACATTTGGCGTGCTTTAGCTGAGACTGATCTCCAACTATTACATGAGAGCTAATTGACTGAGCAAGATATGCTCTTAAACTATGATGTTAACTCTTGGAGTCAGCTCTGTCAACAGTTTGTCCTCAAACACATACTGGTAAACTGGAAGCACACATGTTGTGGTTTGTCACCAAAATACTTCATGAACCGCACCAATTACCAATAAGTCTAACAGTCGTGTGTATGGTCTATGGGGGGAAACTGGAGTACCCAAAGATAACTTGTGCATGCACAGAGATCATGCAAACTCTACCCAGAAAGGTCTTTGGCCGGGATTCAATCCACCAACCTTCTTGCTGGGAAGCAACAGTTCTACCAACTGAGCCATTATGCTGTCCTTTAGTGAAACTCTCAGTAAGTAGTCACTGGATGCACATGTAAGACTCATTGGAGACAACTTCATTGCCACAGCTAATTGACCTTAGCAAGCCCATAAATTACTATAAGTCCATCAGCTTTACAGCTATCGAGCTAAAATCTAGTATGGTAGTAGCTGAGTCATCTTCAACACATACACTGAGAGCTACCACATCTCGCAGGATTTCACAGTTTTTTTAGTTTAGTTTAATTTCCTTCTTATCATTGTCACACAGTGCATGTTTGAAGTAGGATATTAAATGCATATGCAGACGACTATTTTTTCTATTTGAGTATCTTTCATTATGCTTTTTTACCTGAACACACAACCCCCCCTAAAACTGTACACAAACATGCACAAAGACACACACTACAAGTCTGTAAGGCTCATGTGATGTTTTCCACGTCAACCGGGCCAGTCCCTGCCATCTTAGTGTCTTCACACCAGCTTACTGCAGCAGCAGATTGACACCATAACAGACACATATCAGCTTACTATAATAACACCTAGCCAACATGCCAAGTAATCCGCCATTTTGCTTCACAGCTCCGTAAATAAGTATTGTCATGCTGTGAGTGGAAGGCACAGAAATCTTCATCTTTAAACTGAGGTTGTTTGGCAGACGCTAAATTGAGCTTCAAGTCATGTGGGTGACGTCGCGTGTCTGAGAACAGGCAAGAACGTACAGAGCTTGTTCACACACACACACACACACACAGGTTTGTATTTATATCCTTATTGGGACCATTCATTGACTTTATTCATTTCTAGTAATTTCTACAGCCTAACCCTGAACATTAACCCTAAGGCTAACCTAACAGGTACCTACCTGACCCTAAAACTAACCTAAACTCAATTCATACATTAGTTCTAAACCCAACCCCCAACCCAAAAATGGAGTTCCACCATATTAGGACTGGTCTTTGGTCCCCATTAGGACTGATCTTGACAAGGTAGGTGTGTATACCAGAAATTGTCCTAAATAGCTAACAAAAACAAGTACACACACACACATCCACTCCAAGTGCCTCTGCTTGCACATAAATGAGCAAGTCCTCCAGTAGCCTTAAGCCTGGAAACACCCGCATGCTGATCTTTCTCACCTTCTTTTCATCTTTCCCTCCTCAAATCTCTCTCTGTCCTCTTTAGTCCCTCATTACCTTCCTACTTTCTCATCTCCTTCTTTCTTCTCCCCCTCTCTCTCTCACTCACACACACACACACACACACACACACACACACCCACACACACTTTGTATGTATTGCTCTCGTCTAACTATTTCCCTTGCTGATGTAGTCCATTGAGAGCCAGTGATTGTCTGTCTGTGGGTGAAAGCAGGATAGAAGAGCGGAGCGGATCACTGCAATGCAGAGCAACCAAACAACATTGCACAGCAGCAGGCTCTGCCGTGTTTGCCTGCCTACGGACAGTTTGTGTACATATTTAAACGGACTTTTGTTTGCTCTCAAACTCGTATTTGTATGGTGGAAGGAGGGGGGAGCGTGCGCACGTCTGCGGCTGATGTAAGTGTTTATGCGTGCGTTTCCGTGTGGGTTCGTGAGAGCGATGACCAGCTCAACCAGATACTATTTGTCATGGCCCCAACACCAAAGCCTCTGCAGCTATGCACCATGACTTTTAAACAGATCTCTTTTCACTTGACATCAAAACCCCAGCCCGACTGTGCATTTTTAATACCCCGTGTGTTTATGCAGAGAAGAATATGGTTTTATGCCTCCACATAAACACACACACACACACAGAGGCTCGCTCAGAAAGGATCACGGCTCTTGCTAAATCTATCACGCGAAATGGCATTGTTTTAATCAGACTAATTGTCCTGCTCCTCGCCGTGTCTCTGGCATCTCCACTTAACCGACGCCGCGGCAGCTTTTTATATATATATATATTTTATTCCCAAAGAATAAATGACAGCGGTGGAGAACAAGCAAGAGGCAATCTAAACCACAGGGGCCCCCAGGCGTTTGAAGTCTAAAGACTCTTTCATCCCTGACTTTGGGAAATGACTGATTTTTCTTTTCCACACAGTGACAGGACAGTTCTGACAGGATCCAAACACATGAACCATGACAAAGCTGTCAGACAGGAAAACAAACAAACAAAAAAAACAAAACACATACAAACACCTAGCTGGAACCAGTCCAGAGCGGAAAGTGTTGTAAAAATTAGACACTATGGGTAAGGAAGTGAGAAAAGTCTTAAATGTGAAAGAAAAAAAAGTGTGAACAGGAGAGAAAAAGGGAAAAATGACGCTATAATTAGTCGCTTGTTGCTTTAACTAGCATTTAGTTTTAACTGGGGCTTCTTTGTCTGAAGACACAATGGGTCTGATGTGGTGTGAGTGAACTATACAGCTTAGAGGATTAAGGCAGGGCTGAGGCTGTGCAGCGGCGCTCATTCCTCCAAACACACGTTGTTTTAAACACACACACACCTCCAAACAAAAGCACACCCTCCCTTCGCTACGCACACACAACGAGTCCCGAGTGAGGGTGCGCACATCCACGAGGGGGATTATCTGTGCAACAGAGTTCTGAACGCTGAGAGTGAGGAGGCGTCTGAAGAATGGTACTCATCACCGAAGGATGGAGAGAGCCCAGCGCAAAAAAGAAAAGAAAAAGGCAGCAAAACACACGAGCTACCTGTGTGCTGAGCAGCATATTGAGCAGCAGCTCTCCGTGTCCGTCCTGTGAGGCTGAGATGACAGCCGAAACATTAAGAGGGAAAAAGAGGGGGGTGAAACAGAGTAGAGAGGAAAGAACAAAAGCAAAAAAAAAAGGTGAGCGGGAGAGCAAGAGGAATAAAGAGGCGAGGAAATGGAGAGAGAGGGGAACGAATCAGATGGAGAGATGAAAGAATGGGACGAGGAAAGATCATTACGAAAAAAAAGGACACACGAGCCGCAGAGAAACAACGCGACTCGTGACCTTGGCCCCCACGAGGCCACCAACCGTACATGTCCTCATTTCAAAAATATATTGTATTGATTTTAAAGCGCTAATGCAGAAGATTTCCCTCTATTAGCTTCTGTCTCCTGCATGTGTGTGAGGAGAACTGCAGGCGCTAAAGCTTTGCTCAACTTTCATCTGATCTCTCGAACACGCAGCACGGACAAACTGACAGGCTTAGCATACCTCAAGCCGTTTCATTCATGCATCATTACCGCAACAAAGATGGGGAGAGTGAGTGTGCATTTATAGGGGTCAGTGTGTGCGTGTGAGTGAAGCCGTCACACAATACCTGCAAGCTCAAGTAGGTTGTTTTTTTAATGTAGCACCCTTTATTGTATTTCGTGGGTTGACGGTAAGAAGGCTGAACCAGATGCAGAATCATCCTATACATTAATGTAACATGATCCCTTGCAGGAGAGCTTCAGCACGCAAAAAAACTAAGAATAAATATATTCACAACTGCCTCTACGACTGGTAGGAGATGAAAGCATAAAAAGTACCTCCATAAAAGATATTAATCAGTAGTTGATAGAAGTGTTTTTTTTCCTTGTATGAACAAAAAAATGTTACGTCCAAGTCGTTTGTCTTTATTTTCTAATTTGCCATTTAGCTTTCCTTTGAGAAACATTTCCAAATCAATATGTGCCTTTTTGTCGAATGAAAGGAAACAGGCCCAGTTGAGCCCAGTTGAGTCTAAAGAAATCCAAAATGCATCCGTCCCCACAATGTCTTTCGTGTAATTCGGCCTCCGTTCGTTTTGTTTTGTTGCCCCAAAAAATAAGAGTGGTGTTAATTTCCAAAATGCTTTCCTCCAAAACAGAATTTTACAATTTCAACTCAGCGACAGATTATTCCCCAGATAAGTCCCCTCATCGTAGCCCTGTAAGGAAATCACTGGGGATAAGAAAATGAAAGATGAAATTAATGAAAAATTAACAGAACCGCATACAAACAACTCCAACACTGACCGGATATATTATTATTATTTTTGGCTCATCCAAGGGAATGCAATTCTTTAGGTTTTGATTGTTTTTTTTTAGTCTCAGTCATCCACCTGCGTCCCATCCATTGGTAGCCAAACCTCTTTGTTTAGATAAATAGATCTGTATTTATAGAAAAATAAGCATTGACCACACTGCTGGCTGCGTTGCTAAGGCACTTGGCTATTTTCAGTTATTTCCCTTCTTGTTTTGTCTCTGTCGTTTCCCCGTATTCTGCGAGCGCCCAGCTTTGCTCCACACCTTCCGGCCATCCGAGTTTCAAGCTCTGTGTTTGATGTTACGAGCTGGTGTTTTTCACCTCCATGTGGGCCCTTTGAGAGCGATGATATGAACGTGAACGCCCACAACCATCACGCTCCGTCCTGCTAATTGTGATGCTTAGTAGAAAAACTGAGCCCTCCGTGCTTTCAGGACTCTGAAGGGAAAATAAAATATGATGGTAACTGCAGCTGAAGTTTTACCTCCAGGCGAGAATCTTGGATCGGCTAATCCTTGCCAAATACCAAACCCATATGCCGGTAGAGGAGGAAATACAAAAACCTGACCTCGGCTCCAAGAATAAACATGGTGTGTAGTGCGGTCCCACTCCCCCACAGGCTCCTTTCAAAGCCAACCTCTGTACAGGAGTCAATGTTACCAGGTGATTCATCACCAGAGAGGGAGATGATGAGGAGACAGGAGAAGAAAGGGAGCAGGAAGAGGAGGAGAAGAGGGAGGTGGAGGAGCATTAAAACTGGTAGGAGCGGTCCAGAACCTCCATGTAGTCTGGTGTGGTTTTCAGTCTGGGTCTCTGCTCTCCAGGCCCCGGCTCATTTGGCCCATCGTGACTGACGCCCGCTGTGGAGCCAGCGGTGGTGACCACAAGGGTTTGGTCGGGTCTCGCTTCCTGTTTGGAGTCTTGGGTGAGAGGATAGCGGGGTGGGGGCCTCGCGTACCTGTCTGAGAGCTCTCTGAACTCCGGGGTGGGGAGTCTGAAGAGGCAGTCCACTAGCTCCACCTTAGGAGTGGGGCCCTGGCTGTCGATGACCGTGGGGCACAGGATGCCGTTCCCATGGAGGCCAGCGAGGGGTCCTATTGCTCCTGTGACGGTATTGATGGGTGACGAGGACACCTCCAGGGCCCACTCCCTCCCCTTCTCTGCCGCGGAGCAGTATCCCCCGTGGCCCTCCTTCGGAGTTGCAAACGTCTGTTGCTGCAGCGGCGACGGTCGCTGCTTCACCGCCGCATCTTGCTCGTCCTTGTAGATGGAGTTGCTACACATGTGTGAGGCTGCAGCAGGGTCGGCACCTTTAGCTGCTGCCTCCGGGGGCAAGATGGTGTCATAGACGTGGTTGTGCTCGGGCAGAGGTAAAGGGGGCTTTTCCGGGAGGCTGTGGTGATGATGGTGCGTCTGCTCAGTGAAGATCCCGCACTCCATCTGGATGCCAGCCAAGTCCACCTCTCCCTGGCGACGAAACGGCAGCTTGTCCCTCCTCCTCAGGGCGTAGGCGATTAGTGCCGCTGCCGCAAAGAACGCTGAGACAAACAACACCAGCAGGCTGAGCACTAACACCGAAAGAGGGATGGAATCCATCCCTGGAGGGACGAGAGGTCCCAGCCCTGAGCTGGGGTAGCCAACCGACACACCTCCATCTGCAGCTGGAGAGGTTGCTGTCTGCTCCTCCTGCTCCTGGTCCTCCTGGGGCTCCAGCTCGGGGCAGAGCAGCTCCATGGAGAGGGAGCGCAGGTCTACACCCTTGGTCTTTTCCGGGGAGTGACAGACCACCTCGCCCACCACAACCACCGCGCTGAGCCCCTCGAGCCAACGCTTCAGTGGAGCTGCTACGCAGTTGCACTCCCATGGGTTTTGCTGCAGGTCCACCTAGAGAAATACATCACACTGTCATTACGTAATACTACAGTAATTATCAATCTACCATGCATTGTAAATTCATGAATCATTCTGTTTAATTAAAACAAAAATGTATTAAAGGCCTAACATTTTTGAAAGGTTGCATATCGCCCAAAGCAAAAATTAAATTAATATATTCTTATGCTGAGAAAACACTGTATTATAGCTACTTTGGTCAGACTTATTAAATGTCAGGTTGTATGGTGAGATCTTGCAAGAGTCGACAGTGCTTATAGAGCCGAGGTGTACTCTCAGCTACTACCACACCAAAAGTTTGCTCAAAATCTATTAAACTGGACTGAGCTATAGCACTATTTTGCATTTTCTGAGGTCAGTTGGCAAAACACAAAGAGATAAACAAAAACTCTGCCTCTCCCTTTGATGGCAGACATGAATAGTTTGGCCACCATCTATTGAACAGCCATTAGTATTTTTGTAAAATGTAGTAAAAATAACCCACATAGCAGAAATTTGAGGCCAGATTGGGCAATGATGGCACTGTTTTCAAGAAGGCAAGCAACAACTGGCTACGCTGGGATTTGGTTTTATGTGTTTCTGGCCATTCCTTACGGTATCTGGGCCAAGTATTAGTGCATTTTGTGGGCCAGAACTAGTCCAGGCAAATTTTGCCAGGTGGGAACAAGCAGTATGTTAAGATAACAAAAACAAATGTTTGAAGGTACTAACTGCCAAGTCATAAAGACCAGTAAAAAAGTAAAAAACTATTTCTGCCCAATGTTTTCCTCATATTGATGCGCACATAGCAAAGGTTATCTGGCCGATAACTGGCCCACAAAATGCACAGATGCTGCAAAGAATGACGGCCCTTTGATTGTCCAGATGGGGTTTGCCAGAGGTGGTCCACGCATGGTCCAGCACCACATAAACCAAACCACAACCAGGCCAGTTGTGGCATGCCATCTTCAAACAGTGCCATCATTGCCAGACCTGGCATCCACTTGACAAACCACATGCTATGCCAGCAGTCAGCCAGCAATGCCAGCTTGACACCAGATCTGGCCCATGCCTGTGGGTGTTTAATGTGCCAATATATTAAAAGATAAATGACCTGATGGAAACAGGCAAAGTTACTATAAATAGGTCCATGGTTAAACTTAGTAGTCATACTTGCTGATCACACAATTTACGATCAGCCTACTGTAGGTTAATCGCGTTATTTAAGCCTCTGCGTAGTTTCTGAATTCATTTGAGTGTTTCCTTTACATTGAGTGCATACTCACATTTGAGAATTATATCGATACCCATGAAGAACTATTGGGCTAAAATCTTCCAAAATGCACCATTTGATATGGTTCAGGATAAACTAAGTTAGGTTTGATTTCATAGTTTGCAATGGGTGCATTTAATTTATTACATTTTCGCAAGAACAACTAAAATATACAATGTGCTGAATTAGATTTTGGTAATGTACTGATGTATAATAATAATATTATTACTGATGTTTAATAATAATAATGCCCATAAGGCACAATTTAAAACAATTAATTATTTTTATTTAGCGATTAGCTGAGTGCTGCCTTTAGATCATTTAAATTGATGCCACTCAAAGGGGCTCTCTTAAAAACACATTCACACATCGCTGCAGTCGACTTTTTGCTCACTTTAAAGACCACTCAGAGTTTTACATAAGTGCTTTTTCACAAAACTCGCAGGGCAGGTTTTGGCGTGACGAGCATATGAGAGAAACTCTGCGCCAGGTTTTCAACAACAGACAGGATGTGATGCAACTCTCCCCTGTGCTGTAATCCAATAGGTGTGCCAATATATTCTAAAAACCTATTTAAATATTCACTTTGAAACACTTTGAAAAAATAAAGCTAAAGCAGATTATACACAAAGGGAATCACATCGTGTTGTATTGTCTGCAGGACTGATCTGTTCCATGTCTTTAGCAGTGACATTGGCAATGAAAGCTGATATTCCCTCTGTCACACTTCCAAGGAGCTCACACAAACGCTGCCATGCTAATTTGGTTAGGCGCTCTCCCTGGCTCACAGAGATGGATGGATGTTTTTCGAGATGATTCAGCACTGCTGTTGTGGGAGCCGTGGAGCCACTCCTTCCCTCATACTGAACAACCGGATGCTCTTTCCTTTTATTGGAGGCACTCCGCTGTGGGCTTTTGCTTTCTTAATGGTAGCTGCAGCTGAAGGGGTGAGCAGAAACAGCAGCTTCGACTCAGCTTGAATGTTATATTAAAGCCTCACAGCAAAAGGTGTTTTCTAGGTTTCTTTGTCATTTCACAAAATGTGATTTAACCAACATGATCGAAATGACACAGCACCTGAACTGTTAGCTTGTTTTTGCCACTTCCTAACTTTCACGGTGACAAATCTGTCACAAATTCTGAAGCATTTTATGGTTTGCTTTCATGCAAATCCCCGGGACACTATAGTCTTTCTTGTGTGCAAGCATCTGTTCCATAAACACAACGCTGTTTACGTTTTTTAACGCCTGGTCACCCAGTGTGTGATTTGCTGTCAGCTTGTCAATCAGAGCCCCATTAAGATGGAAAATTATCGACTGTCACTGAGCGCGACAGGTGTTACGAGTGTATGAAACCATTACAGTGTGTGTTTCTGTCAACATGGAGGGATGTGGTTAACTCCTGCTGCTTATAATGTTACATACAGTAAGAAAAGACTTGTAAAAAAAAACATTTTTAACATAATATTCGAGAGTTCCTTTTTAGGAGTGGATTTGTGGAACGATTATTACCAAGTAATATCTTACCTGTTGCAGATAGCTCTTTAAATAGCATTAATTAAAAAATTATTATTTATAACAGATTGCAGAACTAACTGCTAAACAAAGAGTCAAGATAAAAGTGGACTGATGTCATTTTAATGAAATTTTATAAAACAATCAATGAATGTACGTCTACTACTGACTAACTTTTGAAGCCAGCCTAATTAAAAATGACAGCCACAGCCAACTGACCTCTGGAAAATGGCTATAATTTTGTCAAATTTTACAGATACTGAGCTAAAATTAAGGATAGTTGTAGTTGTGAGTTATTCACAACAAGAACTCTCAGGTGCTTCAAATGTTAGCATTACCTGTCTGAGTCATCCTGTTTGTCTGTTAGCAAAACATCAAATGAACAATAAACAAATTTTAATGAAACTCTCAGAAAGTAAACACTGGATCTCAATCTACAACTGATTGACTCAGAAGGACGAGTCATACTTCAATAAGACATGAACGGTGGTGGGCGCAGCTAACCAAAAAGCTAGCTTTGAAAACTTATAATCTATTAACTAAAAACAGAGCTTCACTAAACATGTAAAAAATCTAGATGAAGCAAATGATGAACAGCTAAACAAATAAAAATTAGCTGAAGTTAACACTAACAGTTAATTACTAACCACTCCCACAGTCTGCGTCACACGTCTTCATCTAGTGGGACTGACACAAACCTGTTAATGTTAGTTTGTTAGTTAGCTGTTAGCAATTTTAAAGACTTGAAAACCTAATGGGGACCTCCACTCAGGCTATTTTTAGAACACTAGTCTTGTACAAACTCTTGTAAGCAGCTCCATTTGGGAAAACAGCATCAAACTCAACCAGGAGGACCATAAAACATTGTACTGCAGTACTTGTAATAGTGACTCAGGATACAGCCATCATCCCCACAGGAGTATTTTTTGTTGCTTTTCTTAAGCTATGGGCTAACAGTTGAATTTTAGCAATTGGACAAGCTGAATTTGCCTGGAAAAAAGTGCAACTATGGACTTAATGTCTGCACCAAACATTTTATTGGCAGTAAAATACCAACACTGGACCACCCAGATCCTCTTCCTACATTTTCTGTCAATAAACAGGTGCAGTAAACCTTATTGTTCTTACTATAGCCTACTGATAGCATTAGCTACTTGAAGCATCCATGCTGGCCTCATACAGCGTTTTACTGCAGTCAATCATGATAATAGTACTACTTCCATATTTTTAAAATGGCAACACAAAGTTTCTTAAAACAAAGCAAAGGTAGTGTCTCCCATGATTAAAAATACACACAAAATTGTAGCAGCATCAGCTAGATGTAGCTCTTTTTTGCAGCCTGGGGTCTCAGTATCATTATGTTATATTTGCTGGAATAACCATGTAATGCAAAATTCATAATGATATAAAAGTAATCCACTTTGACCTTGGCCCTTTTTGTTATCTGGTCAGAAATACTGCATTTTCTTCCCCCAAAATAAAGTCATTCAAAGAGTTATCTACAACAAGTAAAATATTAATTGTTTATAACATCCGGACTGTTCCTTTAAGGCAGAAACTCTGCAGCCTGACTGGAATAAAGGAGTAGGTTTATTTGCTCTTGTGGGTTTTTATCATTAAGATGGAGATCAAAGATCAGGCAATAATTGGCCAAGATTTATTAGAGAGCCATAAAAAAAATTCACACCATGGGAGAAAATCTCCATGTTCTCAGCGAGCCGTGTGTCTTTTTAATTGATCGCTTTGCTCAAATGGTAATTTCCTGTCAGTCGTCAGTCATTAGGTTTGGTTCTGGTTAACCTGTTCAAATAGAGTCAGTAGAAGCAGGTTTTGGGACGTTCTGTTCTAGCAATGTTTAAGATATGCAGTATTTTTTAATATATGTAATATCAGATTTTTAAGTTATGTAAAACAACTTGTGAAATGTAAATTTACGTCAAATCAACATCAACCTGGATACACTGCACTTTCACCTGACTGTTTGAGTTTGGAACATTTCGAACTTTCCAAGAGGTTTTCTTTATTGTTGGAAGAGTTGTCATAAACTTTCATACTCCCTTTGCCTGCAACGTATACTTCCACATTAAACAGTGATTTTGCTTATTTTCCCAAGCGACTCAAACAACCCGTGGAGATAAGCCATGAACTTGTTCTGTACAGCAGTTTGTGTTTCGTGTGGGTGGATAGAGAGAGTTGTAGTAATAGCACAGACTAAGAGTTTCTGGTCCATTGAGGCCACCGTCGGTAGAGAAATTGGCATCCTTGCCTCTGTGGGATCGCTAAACTTCACTGCAACACGCTGAGTCTGGAAAGAGGACTCTGATCATTTATTCTGCAGGAAAACAAATACTGACATTTAATGCTGCAGAATTACGTCAATTTAGATCATCAGTGTTTAAAAACGAGCTGCAAATCATCAGCGTTGTGGCAGCGAGACGAAGAGGACGGTTCTCGTCAAAATGCAAAGAAAGATGATAATGTTTATGTTCTTGTGTCTTTATGTATGCATGTGTCTGTTAGCAAAATATCTCATGAAAAATTTCACTAACTCATCTGAAGCTTGCAGAAAATAATTACTTGGTAAACATCTACAAATGATTAACTTTTAAAGTCAACCTGATTCAAGATGGCTGCCACACAGCCAACAATAGTACAAAACCCAAACATAGTTCTAACTCAGTCAGTTTTACATTTACTGATCTAACGTTTCAGATGTTAGTAGCTGAACTTGTGCCCAAATCATATCTGAGCTCAAACAGGCTGCACAAGATCTTTGTTTAAGTTTGACCATTTACTATTAAATCATCTCTGTTTGTCTGTTAGCAAAATATCTTGGGAACTACAGCACAGATTTTATTCAAACATTCAGGCAATAATAATTGGTTGTGCCTCTTTACCTGATTAACTTTTGGAGCCAACCCAATTCAAGACAGCTGCCACAGGCAAGTTAACTTATAAACCAAAAAATAGCTATAATTCAGTCAGTTTTAAAAACACTGTGCTGAAATTTAATGTGGACTCATTCACAATTCCAAGTTCTACTTATTGCACAAGATCTTAGCAGAAAACTTTAGCATTAACTCTCTGTGTCAAACCTGTTTGTTGTTAGCAAAATATATCCATTCAAGGAATGATAGACCTTTAACTCTCATGGTTTCATTCCGTTATAAATCGATTAACTCAAACAAATGGGTGCAGGGGCATTAAACTTTTTTTAAACGACATTAACACTGTGAATATAAAAATATCCTGGCATTTAAATAATACTATAATAATTAGTCTGACACTAATTATGTCCTGGCACATTATCCAACCATAGACATAATTAAATACAGATGGTTATTAACACCAAATTACTTTTATCTTCATAGTAGACAATTCCTCTTATTAAAAAAATCCTTACTGAAGTTGAACAGTTTTGCTAAATCTGCATGACTGTGTTAGGGAGACAGTAAAATTGATATCGGTCTTCTCTTCCGGAACAGAAAACTTATTTACACTAGAACTGTGGTCGAACTTCCTATAACTCATAAAAGCTTATAATGTCAGGAGCTTCTGCTGAGCTGCTCTATTTATGTTTAAAACACCTGTGGTGGGTGTGTTTTATGCTGCGCATTGCAATTCCACATGAAAAATGGGTTTATGTTTCAAGAGAATATCATTTATTTTCACCGCATAGACGAATCAGCTGCTTTTTTTGTGTTGATAAAAGTTATTACACACGATGTGCAGTCAATTAAAAATAATGGAAATTTATATTAGGATGGAATTTGTATTGATTAATGTTATTCATGTCTCCTAACTGCAAGTGATTCCCCTAAGCTGATTTTAGTTCGCACAGATTTGAGATGGAAGTTTTCTTATTATTTTAAGCTCATCTTGGGATCACCAGCCGCTAAAAGGCCAAGGTGGAAAATAATTGATAGTTTTGCTAAATGTGTGTGTGTCTTGCAGAAAGTACTCCCTGGATGTACAGTACATCTAGAAATTATTAACTTTGTGAGCTAACCTGGTTCAAAATGTCCACCACAGTCAACAGAACTTAAAAAACACAAAAGGGCCTATTATTCATTCAAATAACCCAAAGTTTGTTGTGGTAGTTGAGACTGAACTCCAGCACATAATATGAGATCTAACAGCTTGCATGTTATACAGTTTTAAACATTTTCCCGAATAACTAGTGTCAGCACTCACTGTTAGCAAAATATCTCATGAACTACTGCACTGATTTTAGTGAACCTCTCATAAAGTCATCATTGGCTGTACATCTATTCAACCCAACTCAAAATGAACACCACAGCTAATCGACCTTAGCCACCGCACAAAACCAGCTAAAACTCAGCCAATCGAGGGGGTAGTGGCTGAGAGTCATCCTCAGTTTATATTCCAAGCATCTTGAGAGATCTTGCAAAGTATGAGATTGTGCAAAATATCGTACAGGTTTGACCAAAACAGCATAATTTCTCATCATAAGGTTATTTAGAACTCTGGCATGAAAGGCTGTGTGCAGTGTGCACTGCTTTAAGGAATGCTTAACCTTTAATTAGATTATAACATTTGATTTTTGCAACAGTAACCATCTGCAGGTATGTCAGTTATGTTTTGTTGGGGGTCATCCCTATGTTCCCCTGTACAGAGAGCCATGTTCCCCAATATGTTCCCCATATGTATGTTTCCCGATACCTATGTTCCCAAGTACCTATGATCACCAGTACTTATGCTCCTCAATACCTATGTTCCCCTGTACCTCAATTCTGCGATACCTATGTTTCCCAGTACTTATGCTCCTTGATACCTATGTTCCCCTTTACCTATGTTCCCCAATACCTTTCTTCCCCTGTACATATGTTCCCTGTACCAATTTTACCCAATAATTATGTTTCCCAGTACCTATGCTCCTCAATATCTATGTTCCCCTGTACCAATTTCTCTGATACCTATGTTCCCTGGTACCTATAGCCTCTTTCACAAGACAGTTTGCGAAATCGCCGCACAGACATTGGGTCATTCGTAAATCACAGGAGAAGCCGGACAGTTCCTGCTCCAGCAGCGCGGAACCAAAAGAGGTGTGAAGCAGATCTCAGCTCAGCTGAAGTGGACTGCGACTTATTTATTGTGTGACAGGCGTCTGCTTTGTATCAAACAAAACAACTGAATTAACTTACTTTAACGGTCCTGTGCTTCAATATTTTTTAAACTAACTAAACACTTGCTGTTCTGTGTTGTTTTTAATATTCCCTCAGTAATAAACCTGTTGATTAATCCTGTGGTCGCTCACTGACGTCTTCCTCATATTAAAAAACTGAATTAACTAATTTTAGCAATCCTGTAGTTCAACCATTTTTAACGTACAAAGTTGTTGTTGTATGTCATCTTTAATATTATGTTGGTATTAAATCCATTGATTAATCCTGCGGTCGCTCACTGGCGTCTTCTTCATATCAAACTAAAAACAAAAAACCTGAATTAACTCATTTTAGCGATCCTGTGGTTCAATATTTTTTAACTAACTACAAAGTTGTTGTTTTGCGCCATCTTTAATATTTCCTCGGTAATAAATCTGTTTGTTGATTAATCCTGCGGTTGCTCATTGATGTCATCAGCTCATTATCATTTTCTGAGTGTGGAACCGTGGGTTGCTTTTTCACAAATCGATCAGCTCGGCTTGGACCCGGCTCTGATACTACCTCCCTTGGGGGCTCAGAGGGGCATCAGAGGCAGGTTCACTTTTCTTGCCTTTCCGCCTTTGTGCTTTTTCTGAATGATCCAAGAAGGACAGAAAATGTGTCAGCCCCAGACTGAGCTGTCTTATGAATGAGGCTTATGTTCCCCAGTATCTATGTTCTCTGGTATCTATGTTCTCTGGTACCTATGTTCCCCGGTACAATATTTGCACTGTAATTCTGTTTTATTTTCAAAGATATTTGAAGAAGTAGCCAAGTATCTTTTGTGACTTTTAATAATAACCTGGAGAGACCAGGAAACATAGGCACCAGGGAACATAGGTAAACTTCTGTTTTGTTGCTTTTGGTGATGTAAAACACAATGTTGTAGGTGAAGATTAACAGACTGCAATAAGCTACAAGCTACATGGTAACCTCTACATTTTCAGATTAGAAACTAGCTCTGTTAAAAGTTAAGTCAAGCCACACAAACTACAATCTTACCATTTATCTTTAATCCATACAAAATCCAAAAACAGAGTTAGCTTTTAAGCTCCTGTGCTAATGCTAACAGGCAGATGTTTGTAGCTTATTTTCTTTTTTACCAAACAGATATCAAAGTGGCGTCAATCACCTCATTTCATTTTTGTCCTTCAGTAGCTCAGCAACCACATTTTCATATCAAGGTTATCATATCTTACTTTTTTCCTGCTACTCTCACATCGTGACTGAGCTAAAACCTCTGAGTCATAAGCTTCCAGTAGCAAAGTTACAAAAAAAAGTGCTAAAAGCTGGTCTGGTCACTGAGCGGTAGCTCAGGTGGTCATTTTATTGGACATGACATAAGCTGTTTTTAGACGGTTTCTGAACAGATTGAACACATGGCCTTGTGGGTGAAACAGTTGGCTTCAGAAGAGCTACCAGGTGGATTTGGTTTTAGCCTTTTTTGACATAAGCAGATTAGCTATGTCCTCCTGTTTTCATTTCAACTAAGTGGATGACTGGCTCTAAAAATACACATGAAGTGCAAATATATAGTAACCTCATAACCTCACTGGAGCTGTCAATGTTAGAGTGTGATTTTGAACTGATAACTCTTGGTGGCAGACTATAAATGAATGATGGTCATAACAGTAGATGTTTCCTCCAGACTGATCTGAATCCCTTGCTGTTCCTGCACAGCACTGCTTTCTGCTGCCTCTATGCGTCGTGTCAATCTCCTCTTTTTAACGTCGTCATTTGTCCCTTTTAAACGCTGTTCTATTTCATATTGGGCTCTTCTGACTGAGACGGAAAACCAGCCACGGGCGAGATTCTTCATTACGGCTGGCAAAAAACAAGCCAGCGTTGGCCTGAAACCCAACATGTTTCTCAGCAGTTACTGAAAGAGACATATGTACTTCTGAGCTGTATATATTCCTGGCTTCCATTCAGTTGCCGGTTCACTTAAGTTGATTTTATTGTTAATATTATTCTTCATCGCTCTGAGGCTCAGTTGCTCTCGTGCTGGCATTAATTTTCCAGTTGAGAAATTATAAACACCACAGCCATTTTAATTTTCCCCTTAATGTCAGACAAATTGTTATTTTTTTCTAAATACAAGTAATATAAAGGAAGTATTTTTCCTATCAGTAAGCGCAAGTGGGTGTAACTGAATGAGCTTGTTTCTGCTGGTTATAGGTTTTACTCGGTGCTGCTTTATGAATATTAGAATGAATCTTTTGTTTGTTTTTACAGCAGCTGTGAATTACATCCTGCTTCTATCTGCTTTGACCTTTGATTCTTACTGAGCAAACTTTGTCCTAAAAACATTCCAAAAAGCCCACATCCTGAGCTTCAAACAGGCCAGCAGTAAGTCAACAGGTGACATCCCTGTCATGTTATTTTCTGCAGCCAATAGGTAGAACTAATACGGCTTTGTGAGAGAAATAACAACCCCAACTGGATGAATGGATTCAGTAACTGTGGCACAGATTTTAAGCACAACAATGGTAACACAACTGTGTTTAATGAATAAGTCCCACTGCGTGCTTCCAATTTGCAGAAGCTTAAATTCTCCTGAAACATCAGAGCAACAAAAAAACAAAATATTTCTGCGAGCGGTTCCTTCAGCTTGTCTCTTCTGCGAGCAAACATTCAACACTTAACTGCCAGCCTCACCCACACAACCTCAGATCAGGCATTTATTTTTATTTTATTTTTTTATGGAGCTAAATAAAAACAGAAATTCACAACGACATTAAGGCTAATCTACACCCACCTTACCTCAGCCTGCTCTGGCTGTCTAAGAAAAGCCTGCTGCTCTAAAATTTGCTGAAGTGAGAGGAGGGCCGGTCAGGGAATAAAAAAAAATATTAATATCTGTTCTTATCAGTGCATTGTGTGCAAATGCCAGTCACATATTGCTGCAGCAAATGTGCGAAGTAAAGCCTTCAAAATAAAAAAATAAAAAATGTTCACAAAATGCAGCATTTTTCTACAGTCTATTTACTGCAAGGTGTGCTAATTAAAATCATATTTAAACACTTAAAAGGTTTGGCTTTCTTCAGTTTAGCTCCTGATTTATTAAGACTACTTATGCAAATGGAGTCGATTGCAGTACCTGAGGCACAACCCACATGCTGGAGCACAGATCTCTCAAAACAACAGATGACGGGCGGAAGCTCCAGCTGTTCCAAAGGTCAGGAGGTCGGGGGCTGCCAGACGTTTTAAATGCAGCTGGGGCTTGATCCAAGATTTCTACTTGCTTTATTTGATTCATTAAGCTCTGATAGTATAGTAAACCGTGTCTTGGCAGTCTATTAGTTCTTTTAAATCCACACCAAATGCTCACGCATGACTTGGCAGATTAGAAATGTTTGTTTCAAGCAGCCGCCTGCATCGGTCGGTAAATAAAGTCAGTGATTTATGGGTTTTGCACTCACCTGCACCAGTCCTTTGAGGTGTTCCAGCACTCCCTCCATGGGAAGCTGCAGGAGGTGATTGTTTCTCAGGTTGAGCCGAGCCAGACTGACTCTGGAGAACACGCCGAGCGGGAGGCTCCGCAACAGGTTGGCGTTGAGAAACAACAACTGGAGGGAGGGCATGGAGTCAAAGGTGCCAGGATCTACCTCACGGATCTCATTGTACTCGAAATAAAGGTACCTAAAATTAGGAGAGAGAACAGATCAGTACCAAGAGAGTTTATGTGAGTTTAAAGAGCTATGGAATATAAAAGAATAAATGGTTCAGTGGTTATGTTCACTAAACTGCTCAGGAATTTGCGATGAGTAATGTATATGCTGATAATAAAGTAACACTGCTGCATTAAATTATGACAATGTAATCAACAATTAAAAGCATTGCAGTTCTTGACTAAATCACAAGTGTTTTACATTTTTTTGATGAGTTATGTAGTTGTAAATGTTTTAGTCAAACCTTAGAGGCACAATGTTAAAAGGTGTTTGCTCATAAATCATGTGCACAACTGTCAGGTACGAGCATAGCAGATTTTAGCACAATATTTTAAAAGTTTTAGCCACTTTTGTGTTGGCTATTGGTGATTAGCTGTGGCGACCAACATGAATTGAATTGACTCCAAAATCTAATCAATTGTCGACGTACACCCAGTCATTACTGGCTGAAAGTTTTGTTAAAACGCATCCAGTGGTTTGTGAGACATTTTGCTAACAGACAAACAGAGTTTACTCCAACTCTTAACACTAAAATTATAAGCAAAGGTTTTTCATAATGTGCAGCTCTTGGTAGGGATTTCCAGATACAACTTTTTCACTTTCGATACGATACTGATGTTACAGCCTTGAGTGTTACAGATATTGACACGATACAATATTAGAATGATTCACACATACTTTTAATAATTTTGTAGTGTGGAATCTCAAAAAGCCTTGATCAAGTCAAACACTGAACAATAGTAAACAACAGTAAGTATGAGAAAAACTGACACATTTATTAACAAATGGGTTACATAATTTTTTTAACTTAAACCTAAGAATATTTTACAGTTAAATAAAATAAAAAGGAGCGCTTATATCAGATATTTTAGATGCAGGCCGATATAATCTAATATTCGTTTTTGGCTAAAATTGGACCAATATCCGATATTGTTATCGGATCGGGACACCCCTAGCACTTGGAGCATATTGTATGTTGTAAATTACTCTCAGCTACAACTGTATTTATTCATGTACAATACTAGAAATTTAACCCTAAAAATCATCCATAAAGTGGGGGGATAGTATTATACACAGGTTATTGATAATTAGATTTTTATGCTTTTTAAGCTCAAAAAATGATGATCGTATTATACATGAATAAATATGGTACATTTCAATTGTAGCTCAAAATTTGTAATACTGACTGAATTGCAGCACTTTTTTGTTTTTTAAAGTCAGTTATCTATAGTAGTCTTCATGTTTGATCCACAAGTTATTTAGTTGTATGAGCACATCCAATAACAATTTCCTGAAAGTCTCATTAAAGTCTGTCTAGCAGTTCATGAGTTATTTCTGCTAACAGACAGATAGGGTTAACTCCACCACTATTCTGCATGTTTTTCTTGTTTCTCTGCTCTAACACACCTGATTTAAATAAATGGGTAATTAACAGGCTTCTGCAGAACTTAGAGGTCATTCAATCACAGAATCTGGTGTTGGAGTAGGGGAATAAGTAAAACATGCAGGATAGTGGCCCTCCAGGATCAGGATTATACATGGACACACACACACACACACACTAAGCTCTCATGAGGTCTGTTAGTGCTCAGAATAGATGATGGCAACAAGTCTCAGCTACTACCACACCAAAGTTTAAGACAAAATCTATAAAATTGACAGAGTTACAGCCATTTCTGTGTGTGGTTGTGGCAGCCATTTTGAATCAGGTTATTCTAAAAGTCAAGTTGTAGATGCGCATCCTAACATTTCTTTCTGCTGCAGATAATAATTATTCATATAGCAGAATCAAAACCAAATCTCATCATTTTCTGATCACAGATTGCATACTGATCCGTATCATATGGCTTCATTAACAGATCTTGACATATCTGATTAAATCTATTTAAAAAACAGATGATTAAAGGAACTCGGCCCATGCTGGTGATCTGACATAATTCCACTGCTGAAATAAGGAATAGATCTGGTTTAAATTTTCATAGCGCTCGCTCACTATTAAGTCGCTAACAAAGGCTAACGAGAGGTTAAGAGGAAGACATTTCCAGTGTCCATAGAGGATCTTCATTATTGATTAATAGTCAGATTAATGGGTCTGTAGATTTTCTTAAACTTGTCTTCAAATATCGAGACTGTGCAGCTGGAATCAAAAGGCTGAGTGATGCTCGAAACATAAAAGCATCACAACTTGTCATTCCTTGGATATGAGAGCACGAAGGCTGATCTGTTGTCCTCATCAATGTTGAATTCACTTACTGACTGCAGATATGCATTATTCTGCCGATGATTCATTCTTGAAAGCATAATCTGACAATATACATATGCATAACTCTGACATGCCGTTTTTATTATTAAAATCCTTTTTTTTCCGCAAAACACAAAATCCTGGCATCATCTAGACGCCTCAGTGTCTTATCAACACCTCTGTATGCAAATACAAAAAACATTAATTTTCACATTGTCACTCACACCAGGCTTACAACTCAACTGGAGCATGTCATCCGACAGCGTGACTAAGTAATGACAAACATGGAGGAGAATGGGCACCTTTGTTTCAATCGAACTCCAGCATAATGGTAATCAAAATTTTATGCCCGGTGCGGTGCCAGAATTATAGCAAAATTAATTTCAACAGATTTGCAAACAAATCTCTAAATGCCTAAGAGGTCACGTGGTTGCGAGTGATCAAAAAGCTGTCCCTACCTCAGATTCTGCAGCCCCAGGAACATGTGGGGGCTGATCTGCGCCAGGTTGTTCCCGTTCAGGTAGAGGCTCCGCAGGCTGATCAAACTGGAAAAGGCCCCCTCCTGCACGTATGAGATGCGGTTGTTCCCCAGGTGAAGCAGGTCCAGGCTGGAGAAGTTCCAGAAGTCTGCGCGGTAGATGCTCTGGATTAAATTCCCGCTCAGGTAGAGCTTGCGGCCGTTGAGGGGCCGAGGCGTGAGCTGGGACACGTTGAGGAAGCCGCTCTCCTTGCAGTTGACGGTGAGACCCAGGTCGGTGATGTGCAGGTTGCAAGTGCAGCCCATGGGGCAGATGATGGGGATGGGGGGTCGCGTTTGGTAACCGGCTACTGGGGGATTCTGGTTAGGCACCAGACTACGAGACGTGGGGGACGTTCTGGACGGCCGTGGCCTTTTAGTCGGCCTCGGGTGCCTCTCCCGGTCCCTGCGCTCCGCTGAGGAAGAAGAAGATGAAGTGGAGGACGTGTGAGTACTCTGGCGGGAGCCGTGCACCATAGAGGAAGGTTTTGTGGGCCTGACTCTCCCGGCATGCGCGTTGGGTCTAGAGTTAGGGGTTGAGGCGTGAGGCTTGGATCCAGCTGATGGACCTCCCCGCTCTCCCTGCAGCTCTTTATCCGGCAGGTCGGCACATAGCTCTTTGCGGGGGATCTCCCTCAGGTCTTTGCCGTGAAGGTGGAACGGGTACTCGCAGGTAACGTCTCCCACCACGGCTGTGTAGGGAATCTGACCCAACCACTGCTGAAGCTGCACCGCCTCGCAGCCACAGTTCCAGGGATTCTCCTCCAGCTGTAGCTCCATCAGGGAACGGCCAACATACTCCAGGGTCCCAGCATATGCTAGGCTTTTCAGACGGTTCCCCCGCAGGTCCAAATGAGTCAGAGAAACAGATCTAGCAGAGGAAGGTCAGTTAGTTAGGTTATAGAAAGAGACGATGTAAAATGAAAATGGAAAGAAGAAAAGAATCATAGGTTTCAACGAAGAAAAATCTGATTATCAAATGATGATTAATCCATCTTGTATAATGTGACACAGTGTGCAATAATAGCATTACTTCAGCAGAATACTGTGACTGGCTCTGCCTGGCATAATTAAAATGCTATGCGGTAAAATAATCAGATTCTAACCTGAACAGATGAGCAGGCAACACTGGGATCAGGTTGTCATTCAGAATGAGAACCCGGAGCTTGTAGAGAAACCTCAGCGCACCGCTGTCAATTCGTTTGATCACATTGTAGTCAGCCTGCAGAAAAGAAACAGAAGACACATTATGATGAAGGTGTCACTGCTGAAATTGGAAACAGACTGAACTGATAGCTTCAGCACTTTCCATCTAAAAAAAAAAGAAATCCGAAAACTCTTTTACCCTATTTCACCCAGGCCACCTGCTGGCCATCGATCGTTTCTGGCACTTTTATTCTTGGCCTAATTTGTCAATATTACAGTCAATCATAGACAATCAACATGGATTGTCTCCTCGGGCCTACCTGGAGGTATTCCAGAGCCTCTAAGCCGGCAAAGGTGTCATTCCTGAAGACTTCCAGCTTGTTTTCGTGGAGGTACAGCCGTCTGAGTTTGGCCAACCCGTTAAAGGCTCCCACTCGGATGTCCTGGAGCGCGTTGTTGCCGAGGTTTATCGACACCGCGTTGCCAAGGTGTTGAAATCCGTTGCTATAGAGACGTCTGAAAGAGTTCCTCTGGAGGTTGAGCTTGAAAGGGCGGATCCATGAATGTGACACCTAAGTGATTAATTAGAGCTCTGATTAGTTGGTTTATTAATTACAGTAAAAAAAAAGCAGTATGACACATTTCAACAAGATAAAAATCAGCATCTTAAAGGTACTTTTTGCAAAATATGAAATCAAACTTAAAGGCTACCCTGAACTGTATTCTGAAATTACTACAGTAGTTTCCAGATTTATTGATATGCAATTATTAAATGCTGGTACACATTCAATGTAAACAAAGAGTTTGCTTAACCCACATGGATGATTGAGTCACGTGATCTAATTTGGGCTAGCCATAATCTGATTATTTTACTTCAAAGTATTTTAATTATGTAGGTAAACAAATATGTTGGAAATGGACAAGCATAAAAGCTTCAAAAATATGTTCAGGAGGAAATTTAAGAGCCAACCTGCTTCTAAATATGAAAGAAAAGAGAAAGATCAAGCAAAACAACTGTCAATCTTAAAAACTTAGGATCAATCAGCACCATAAAAACAGAGCTCAGCATTCAAACTCACGTGCCTTTTGTGAATCTTTTTCTGGACCAATTAATTAATTAAATATTGTGATATTTCAGTGTGGTGATATTTTCTTACACCTCTAGTAAACTCTTACCAACATATTGTCAGACTTCCCGCTCTATAACAGCTCATCCATGGACGTTACCATTATTGACCTATTTTTAGTCACTATGACTGTTACGTAGGTAAACAAATGCTTGCTATAGCTGGCAGCCCTTAACAAATTACGCTTCCAAATTTTTAATTAAGGGACTCGTTAACAAACTAAAAGAGAAAAATATTGTGCAGTTTTTTTGTTGTTTTTTTTTTAAACCGATCTTCGTGACTTTGCATTGAGTACTCTTAAAGCAGTATTACACAATCACAGAGGTGGTACCTGGCTGGCGTTGGTGAAGCCCCGCCCATCGCAGTGCACGTGTAGGACGCCCTCCTTGACTTCGCACGTGCACGGCTCAAAGCACGGCTCGTCCACTTCCTCCTCGGAGTTGTCCACCAGAGGGGTGTGCGTAGAGGTGGGGGTAGGGGTGGGGCCGTGCGACGCCTGGGACAGGCGCACACAGCCCAGGGCCACTGCCAGAGTGACCCACTGCATCCTACGGCGTCTCCCTTTCAGCTCAGCAGCCCGCAGCCCCACATCAGGCCTTTATCGCACTGCAAGGCGAGGCAAAGACAGATACATTGAAGCACAAATATACACATGATTAAAGGAGGAGCAGGAGTGGGAAAGGAAAAAGAAAGGCACTTCGGGATGAATCAGATTGGTGATACATCATAAGCATATTCAAGCAGTCAGAAAATAAATGTTAAATCACACAGACTGCAAAGCCACAAGGAAGGAATTTCATTATCCTGGAATAATGATGGATAGGCCAACTGGAGGCCATGGTGCGTCCTGATATGAGTCAAACCATGGTAAACATGTAAGATATACTGAACTCAGCAGTGGAAAACAAGGCTTTAAATAAAGGGGGGTTTAAAAAGCGAGACAAATTTATTTGATTAAAAAACCAGCTGCAACAGTCGCTCAGCTGTCGCGGCGTTGGCTTGGATTACAAATTCAAATAACGACGCTTTAAATGCAAAACAAAGATGCACATGTGGCCTGGCTCACCTGCGAACCCCATTTTATCATGTTCTGAGTGGCTTTTTGGAGGGGTAAATGTGGCAGGGTGTGTGTGTGTGTGTGGGGGGGGGGGGGGTCTATGATGAATATATTCATGTGAATTCTCAAATGGCCGGCGAAGCCGAAATGTCACGCATGTGTTGTTTTAATGTATGGGATATGAATATGAGTAAATGCAAATCAGATTCATAATGCTCCCCGCTTAATGGGCTGCTCCACTTAATAAGACGAACGGCAATCAGAGAGCACAAGGACGAGGGCGCAAAAAAATGTTAAAACCGACCCCCGAGATTATCAATCAGGCAAATTTGTCAGGTTATCGACAACCATGAAGACCTGTCACAGCTGAAGCGTCACAACTCTTCCAATCTTCTTTCTTTTATTTTTTTTTAAACGTGGAGGCCGTTGTGACAGGCAGGAACAGGAAGTGTTGGTGATGGGGATGAGAGTGGCTCTGTAATAAGAAGAAAGAAAGTGGGGAAGGAAAAATAGCAGAAGTTGTGCCAGATAAAAGGAAAGCAAAGAAAAAAAAGCTGAGAATGCAAAGTCTTGTTGCTGGGATATTTCCTCTCAAGTCCTAATGAGATCTAAATTGGATAAAGCATCTCGATCTGCTCATACAGTGTTGAACACGGCCACGCAAAATGCAATAATGATCATGATGGTATGGTGGCTGTAATCATCCAGCAATAATCTGACATCGGCGGGTTAGACAAGGAGGCAGCAGTGAAAACACCGCCGCCCGGGAAAGGAAGAGCAATCACAGAGGTGATTATAACGGGGAGAGATGAAGGGAGAAGTAGAAGCCAGAGGAGGAGGGAGAAAAGGTGAAGGAATGGCGTGTTGGAGAGACAGACAGATAAGAGGGGAGAGTAATGGGCAGAGGTGCAAAAGAGGGAGGAGGTGGGAGAAAGGAGTGGGATTGCATAAGCAGTAGGAAGTCAGTCAAGGCTGCCACTCAGGATAAGAGCTCTGAGTGAAACAGCTGAAATCTGATATTGATTACATCAAAGCCCTCCTCTCTCTCGCTCTGCACACAATGTACGCCCTCCTCGCGCAGGAGCAGCGCCGGCGGAGCCAAGTTTCCCCTGCGCTCGTCTGTGGGCGTGCTGGAAACAACGCAACAACAAAGGTCAGAACCATCTCCAAAAAGTACGCTTTCAAACCCTGCCAAGCTCAGGAAACAGGTAGCGGAGACACGTGTGGATGAGTGTGCGCTTTCATAACAAAAATAAAGAAAGAAAGAAAATAATCCAGTGTGATGCTGCAATACGTTGTCGGACAATGTCACGAAAAAAGGATGGAGAGGGAGAGATGTGAGGGATGCTGGTCCTCCACATTGAGAGCATCTGTGCTTCTCAGGACGGTCCAGGCTGGCACACTCGGTAGTTTCCGGACAAATGGGAACACAACATGAGAGGGAGTTCCAGTGGGTCTTCTTTTTTTTCCATCCAAGATGTGCATTGTTTATCTCTGGGCAAAAAAAAAAGGAAGCAACCCCTCCTCCTTCCCTCTTCTCCTTTACAGAGGAGATCAATACTGAGTCCAGATAGACCACTGGGATCCCTCCTGTTAGATTCTGCCTCAGTGGATGACTATCTCACTCTGATGGAGGTGAGGGGGGACAAAGTCAACACTCAAGCTTCTTTCCTCGAATCAGCCAAGTGGACTAGTCAGCAGTCGGCATAGCTCTGCATTATTATGGTAACAAGAACCGACACTGACAGATGACAGCAGAAAACTCTGTCTGATTGTTTGATTATCCCGTCCAAACACAGGCCTGACACAGGTGTGGTTATCCTCTTGACTCTCTCTTTCTGTCTAGATGTTCCCTTTTCTTTTTTCTGTTTTTCTTTTCCCTGTGCCTCCTCTCTCCTCCAGACCTGCACACACTGACGCAAGCGAACCAGAGATGACGGTCACTGCTCGTTCTTCACCATATTATTCATGTCACATAGTTCCACTGTCTGCCTCTCTGTCCTCTCTTTGGCGGTCAGGGGAGAGAAAGAGCGAGAAAAAAAGAAAGAAAAAAAAACACACACTCAGCCAGCCTCACACAGGCTTTTACATGGGCCCCCCTACTCCCAGCACAGACCCTGCACTATCAGGCAAGCAGCATCACTGATCAAATGCATCTATCAGCACTGGAGAACTCACTCACTCACAGCCGTTTTAAGAAAATCAATTAAGACAGAAAACATCACACATTGACACATTCTCGGATTAGGCCAATTAGTCATGAGAAAGGACCTGTTAAGACATTCACCCGAGCTGTGCATGAGAATCTTATAGCAGCATTCCTCATTGTCTGCCCCCCACCCACCCACCCACCCAGCAGCAGCAGCCTCTCTGAGCCACACAGCGATGCTCAGCAGAGCCGGGATGCGGGTAATACTCACTCAGTCCGCCGCCAAAGAACCAGGGAACGACCGAGAAAACACTTTTAGAGGCTGACTGTCGACATGTCGTCCAGCCTGCACTCTTCTTCTTCTCCTCTCCTGTAGCGGCTCAGGCGGATGGGGGGGGGGGGGTACTTGATAAGACTGCAATGAGGTGGAGGATAAAAACCGAGAGAGAGAGAGAGAGAGAGAGAGAGAGAGAGAGAGAAGAAAAAGAAGAGAGCGAGAGAAAACGGTTTGGCTTGGCTTAAGGATGCAGGTCCGCTTCTTCACAGTAGGAGCTGCGGCACCGACCAGAGCTCGAGCTTCTAACCTGATGTTAGCAACGAAGAATCCGGCTCTTCGTCTCAAAAAACACAGCTGGG
>JARVJO010000173.1:3791276-3808846 GCA_031762555.1 Cynodonichthys magdalenae | reverse complement strand
AGAGAGAGAGAGAGAGAGAGAGAGAGAGAGAGAGAGAGAGAGAGAGAGAGAGAGAGAGAGAGAGAGAGAGAGAGTGGGGAAAAACACAGACTGTTCTGCTATACCGACAATAATTCACGACCACATTACTTTATTCATTTCTTCAGCGCCCCCCCCCCCCAATCTAAAAAAACGATGTGTGTTGCCATGGTGACTTCGCGCCAGCTGGCTTGGGCTGCGCACGCGCTCGCCAGAACTCGCACGCAGCATCACCTTGACTTTGTGAGGGTGATGGAGAATTTAGAGGCAGGCCTGGAAGTCGACTAAATCCGGTCCCCAAACTTTTCAGGTTCTTCTGACCACTGGTTCCACAAAGCATGGGGAAATTGCTCTTGTTAAAAAAGAACAACGCAGCTAGAGAATTTGCATTTTCTGCGAAAACTAATGTAAAAATAATAATAAAATGAAATTAGCAGAAGAGCAGAAAAAGTATTTTTGCTGAATTAAGCAGCAAGATGCTAATATCACAAAAATGTGAATTTAGCTTAAATTAAGCATCTATCTATCTACAACAGCTAAGTTGCTTAATTTGCAGAAAAGAGCTGAAAAGCAGAAATTAGCAATAAATAAGTAAATAAATTGAGGGAATCTAAAATTATCACAAAGAAGTAAAAAAGGTAAAAAGTAAAGTAAAAGTTTATAAACATTTTAAAGGATTTTATGATGAAGTCCCATTTATTTTCAATTAAAAAAATGTACAAAAAAGCTAAATGTCTTTAAAAAATTTAATTTCTGAAATAACAAAAGTCAAAGATTTAATGTTCTGAAGGAGCTGAATGTTTTTGATTTAGTCCTCCTGGACTTATTCCAGGAGGACTAAGCAGCAATGTTGTCCTGACGGTTTTACGTGTCAAAACTGAACTGGGGAAAAGAGTGTTCAGCTTTGCTGCCTCTATGGCTTGAAACACCTTACAGATGGATCTGAAACTGCCAGGTCTCATTTCTTTAAGATCTTTCATTTCAACCATAACAGTTTTTCCAAGACCTTTGATCGATGCCTATGTTTTTAAACATTACCTATTCAGTCACCATCTGTTTTGTGTCTCTGCTGTACTTCAACCGTTATCTGTTCTTTCATTTTATCACTTGTAATTTCACTAAATCACTGTCAAGATTATTACCATGCTTTGCCTGTAAGCTTAAAATCATTCACTATTTACACCTCTTAAACCTTTATAACACTGTTATATTGTTAACTGTAAATTGTTTTTGATTATTATTTTATGACGTGTGCTGCTGACCTCTTGGCCAGGTCACCTTTGGAAAAGAGATCTTGAGATCAATGGGTTTTTTCTGGTAAAAAAAAAAAGAAAGGGGGATTGATTGATTAAACTAACACAAAAGTTGTGGAACAAAATGCGTGTCAAAAAACATACAGAAGAAAAACTGAATAATTTTTTCAGGTGAAGAGGCTTGTTGATCCAAGACGTTGCGATTACTGCTATGTTCTATAGATTTAGAAATGTTTTCATGTTTAAAAGAAAGGTCATGTAACGCCATAATAGATCCAGTGTGTAGTTTTCTGCACATACCATTGTGGGGGTCACAGGTTATTCGATATAAACAAACCCTATTCACTATTACATTTAACAGATGTGACCATGGTTTTTTTAATGTTTATCAGATGTTTTTTTTCAAATTCTGGTAGAGAAAAGACAGGATGAGGGGAAATGTTGGAGTGCTGGACCTTTTATGAGCAAGAGGTCTGTAATAGAAGTGCTATTTTAAGTGTTTATTTGTAAAAAAAAATGTATTTTGAAACCTGCGACAACTTTCTTTTAACATATTTTTATGCATTCACCAATACACTATAATTATACACATTTGGATTTAAAATTTTCTCATCTGCTCGTTTCGGCATTTAGATGAACTAAACGCCACGAGATATTCAAAATGTTTGATTATTTTAGGTCCTACCAGTACCTACTACTTTACTAAATGATTCAACAGTTAGTTGGCATTTCTGCCAACTCTGGCAACAAAAACGCTACCGAAACAAGCACAAAAAGCAGATTTATACCTTGAAGATATTTATGAAAACTCTAATTTTTGATCTTAAAGGAAAGTTTAACTCAACAGTTTAGAGTCTGTATAACATCGTAAACTTGCCAGTTGAATTTGTTCAACTCCAATGATGTTTCCATAGAAACCTCAGCGTTTGTGTCTAATGACCTGTAACCTGACCGCTTTGCGCATTTCTGACTACAAAATGGTCTAATTCAGGGGTCTTTAATGTTTTTCAGTCTGATAAAGAGACAGAGCAAACCCTATACAGTGTATTTATATTGTGTTTTATAATATACTATACTACATAAAACTTACCTTATTGCTGAGGATTTGATATAACTTTTAAAATAAAATAAAGAAATGTATTTAAAAAAGTGTACTTAACCAAAAAAATCTACTTTCACGAACCCGCAGGGAATCACAACCCTATTGTTCAAGATCTCTGGTCTGTTGTGTGCAGAGGTCCTAACTTTTCTCTCTAGTGCACAGAATCCGGTTCCAAAAATACAAGATTCAGCTACAACTTAGGAGGATGAGACTGTTTGATCCAGCACAGGGGCAGCAAATTTATAGGGGTGCCAACACCCCTCTTTGTGGCACCCCTGCACAAGTAGGCTAAATCAGCAGTTCCCAACGTTGGGGTTGGGACCTTCAGTGGGGTAGTGTACCTAAAATAGATAAAAGGTATTTGGGGACACAGGTCTCTGCTACTGCTTTGTGGGTCAAAAACCTGGAAAGTTTGGGAACCACTGGCTTTAAAAGCAAACAAATGTTACACATATTTTTTTTAATATTTTCTAACAATCTCTGCAAAAACGTGCTGCTAGCAATAATTTGGCAATTGTTGGAAAGGCTGTTGAGTGCAAAAACTCCCCCACTCTCACCCCAAATTTCCCACCAACATTGAATTCAGCTCCCGACACCGGCTAATCACAATCCGCTAGGTGGCTGCTGAGCCGTCAATACTGCCTCTAAGTGACAGCTATAGGGGCCCCTGTAAAACCTGTGGTCCAGAAAGGGTCTCAGATAAAGCTGCCATGGTGTGTTGAAAACAAGCATTCAAATATCAAGTCAGCCAGTTTCATGGCTATAGCAAAAGATTTAATAAAAACATGTCTCCCACATTACTGTGCTGAAAGTTCAATTTTCAGTTCAATTTCACATTGATTTCTGCGTGCATCATAAGGTGAATCACCTTGAGGGAATGGAGAGGTGCACTCCTCCCCTCTCCCTCCCTCCTTCCTTGCTTCCTCCCAGTCTCCCCGTAGCAGTGGAGAGGAGGGGAAAGCTCTCCCTGGAGATCCCTATCAGAAACGGTAACAGAGACTGTTCCAGTAATAACAGGGAGATGCAGATGATGGTTATGAATCTCAGGGCTCTCAGGTGCATTAGCCATTATTGCAACTTCCTCACAAGCCTACTTAACGCTTGCTTGCAGTGGAAACATGCTGGCAGAGACAAAGCATGCATGCACAGACAGACACAGGAACGTCATGCTTCCTGCCTCGGTTTGCAGACTTAGGAAGTCACTTAAACGTGAAGACGTTGCAATGACGTGCACATTTTAAAGATTACTTTCCTTCTTTTTTTTCTTTTTTTTTTTTTGCAGTTGCCAGATCGGTGATGTAATAAGATCAAAAAGTTTAGCACACCATGGCCCATGAAGGAGAATCTATCAAGAAAAAAAACACACTTTGTAGTGATGCTGCTGAACTGTGGAGGCTCCCTAAATTAAGAAAACAAATGGAGAGGAACTGAAAAACAACCAAAAAAAAAGAAGAAGATGTTATCCGCCACCATCAGATACCTGCGTGTCTTTTCATCAGGGGCAGGAGCTCTGAGCACTTATAATGTCCTTTTTTTTTTTTTTTTTTTGGAGTGTTGGGCCTCTAAAGTAGGGGATCTATTTATACTGGCCTAGTGCTGTCTGTGGAGCTGTCCAGTGCTGAAATAGATGGGGATTCATGCTGTTTCATTTCAGACACTTCTCCTTTCTTCCTCCTCCGCTTCCCCTATCTCCAAGGCAATTTTTTGTGTCCACACTGAATTATTTCTGTCAGATTATACTTAGATTCTTTATATTTCCCTCTCTTCTATTTCCCCCTCTTGTTTCCATTCTTGCTTTGACTGCCTTGTGTGTCCTTGTTAACACGAACTTGTTTCCCTGCCACCGTTTCTTTGATTTAATCCACTTTGTTTTTCCTCCGCACGCTCGCCTCCCATCTTCACTTCCACCGAGGACATATCGCGCAAAGTGGTCATCGCGGTTTTGTGGCTCTCTCCAATTATGCTTTTGTTCACGAGGCGTCCGCCGGGACTGGCTGGCTTGCATGCGCGAGTGCACACGCACTCCAGACTCGAGGACACGGTGACGAGAGCGGGAAAACGTGGACTGCAAATCCACAGGCTCCTCGAAGCTACACGTTGTGTTGTGCCCCCCCTCTTGTACACATGCCCTGATTTCTTTAGGGTCTTCTGTCCTCCTGGTGTATCTTAGTTACTCAGCTAGGGGGAGGCACGCAGAGAGGCAGGGAAGGGCACCCTGAACTATGTGTGAAGGAGAAGAAAGCAGGCAGGAGAGAGAAAAGGGGACAGAAGGAGGGTGAGGAAATCAACAGACTGACTGTGGGAGAGAGCGAAAAGGAAACAATGAGCGGTGGGCACATGGGGGTTGAGAGGGATGGCTGTGATTTTCGGGGGGGGGGGGGGGGGGGGAGAAGGGCCAGAAGGGCAGGTGGTTCTGTCATTAGCTCCAGATTAAAGCAAAGGGCAACTCTGGAGGACTCACCTCTGATTCACACAGCAGTACTGCAGGCAAGGACAAGCCTCCTGGGAGACAGGGAACACATGAACACACACACACACACACACACACACACACACGAGACGCTGATTCACAGGATTACCTACAGGCTCATGATTACACACATAAATACACACATATAGGCATATAACACTCCCTCCTCATTTACACCATGACTCACGAGAACACGCCCGCTAGCTCCCCCCCCCTACACACACACACAAACAGATCGTTGAGCTAATTAATCAAATCTCCTGTTTTAATTAGGATTCAAATCAGTTGCCATGGAAACCTTGCCCCCTCAGAGTCTTTAAGGTAAAAACTCCAGCTTTCTGCTGCTGCAGCCTTGGAATGGCTCAGCGGGGAAACTGTCCGAGGGGCGACAAAATTCATATTGCCCACCGTGATTCAGATTGGCTGCATGGCATTTTTTTTTAACAAATATTCAATTTTTTATATATTTATTTTTTTCCTTGGTGAGGCCTGGGGTGTGCTAAATCTGAACTTCAATTTGGGTTCAGTCACAGAGAGGGGGCCCAAAAAAAATGAGAAAGAGAGCGGGAATTACAGCGACTCGCACCACAGCTATGATGGTTCTTTCCTGTGAAAAAGGCCATCCGCGTTGGCATTAAAGTGTGGGGGGTTATGGCTTGCAGGGGCCTGTCCAATTGATCACTGACAAAAGTCTGCCATTTGGCTGTGATAGCTTCCACGTGGCAAGGCATGAAAAAGCACTTTTTGCACAGTTCATAGAGGTTGCCTATTCTTTTTCTTTCATGCTTATTGGGCGAGCTTTGTGCTCGCATACATGCATACATGCATACATGTCATAGAGGTTTGCAAGGCCTTCAGTGATCCAAAGGCTGTATTTGAGAGGACCTTGTATTATTGAGCCAGGTCAGGAATTTTACCATTTGTGCTAGCATTAATCAGACTGAGGAAATATTTATTCTGTGACTAATGCTGGAGCATGGTTGAAAGCGATGTGGAGGCTTTAGTGTTAACGCCGTTTCATCTCACATGCTGATAGACATCCCAGCAGCTTATCTTAAAAACACTGGATGAGAAAGCTCAAAGTGCAGAGGAGCCGGGGCCACCTTTTATCTGTCCTGAGAGCCTCACCGTGCCCCCCCCTCCCTCTCCAATATCAGCTCAGGTGAAGGCTGGACGTGATGAATTAAATGGGGAGAGCATGGCAGGCAAGCAGAGCCATTAGGATACAAGAACTCCGGCGTTTGTCTCCAGCTTGCCGGTTGTCATGGTTGCGGTGTTTATCACCTCTTTCTGCCAACACAGACCCAGGGGCAAATCAGATTGGCTTCAGACTGAGAGAGCGAAAGGGAGCTGGTGAGTGAGGGGGAGGACATATTGGCACAGCAGAGAGGTGAAATGCCAACACTCTGCAGAGTAAAGGCTGCGGAAGAGCCCTGGATAAATGTCAGCATGGCTTAATCACAATAAGAGTTTGTTTTTATCCGTTTGACTCTGATTTAAGGGCTGAGAAGCTATTTGTTTACTCCCCTGAAGGCTCTCTTTATTTGCTGTCTCTCTATCTTTTACTGATGTTAGGGTTAATTTATTCCTATTAATTTTTTCACATCTTTGGAATGTTTTGGCAAACTAACACACTTTGTCAAAGCTCTTGAAAGATATATATATTTAAAAAAAATACAGTAATAAGCATTCCTCCAGAAGTCTTGAGGTACACCTAATAAGGAGTAAATAATCCCAGCTCCTCCTCGTGGCCTATGCCTGCCACCTACCGGTCACAACTATCCTGACCTGAACCCAAGTGCATCAGAAAGCTCTGGAGGAGGGCCACATCTGAGAAGATAGTTTACCTTTAAATTCACCTGCGACGAGTGAAATTCAAAATCGGCCAATTATAATATTTACTGGTGTTGATATTAAGGGCCGTCTGGACATTTTCAATTAAGCATAATCAAGCAAACATAATCAGGAAACAGATGGCCTAAGCAGCAGGCAGCTACTACTCTCGTTGCATTATTACAATGTAAACACTCGTACCAATCTGATACTTTGGTTTGTCTGATTAAACGTTTACTAGGATATAACGTATGTAATATAACGTTTATAGGATATAACACTTACAATATTACTTTTACACGATGGATGAAATGTTTACAACGTTATTTGCCTTGCACACACATTATATAGTTTAAACCACGCCTCGTTTTTGTAGAAGCCAATCAGCGTAATCTTTGAAAGCGGAACCCGATCTCTTTAGCCAATCACAGCGCTGCTTGTTAGACCGGCATATGCTACGGCCTTTTTTGCTAGCAAGGAAAGAAGGAGGTATGTAGATATAATTTAGCGGCTTAGGGAAACATTTTTAAAAGCTACGGTTTGGGTTTTAATACATACGATTCATTTAGGTGAATTAGTTTAAATTCGATGAGCTACAATGCTCTGTTTTAGTTACACCTGTTCATATTTCTCTATTTAAACAGCAGTTACTTCCCGGCTGTTTTTTCTTTTCTTTTTTTATTATAAACTAAAAGCTACTTTTCGGACGGTGAGTGTTGTTTCGTGTAGGTTCAGGGCGGTCAGGCAGGTTTGGACTTTAGCTGACATCGAGTTGAATAGGGGCGAAACCACCAGACAGTCCACGTGAATAGGTGTATTGTGGTGGCAGGGTGGTGTGTGTATGTCTGCGTGTGTGCATGACAGTTCAGCTTAACACCTAATGTGCCGCAGACTCTTGGTAAAGCTTAGCTGTGTGAGTGCTGAAGCAGTGAAACAGTCTTTCCTACTTTATTATTTTTCTGTAGGTATTTTGTTCTCGGCTTCTGCATACTTTGTGTTATTTGAGCTATTTGTATATCAAAGGAAATGGGAGCTAAGATATTTAGGTTTTATTACAGGTTTTGATACTTAATAATCAACTTTATTTACAAATAGTTTTCCAGTAAAATACATTGAGATTTTGTCAAAACCATGTTCTTTTTTAAATCTATATTAACATACTAGCTCTAGTTTTGCTATCTTATGCTACCTTTTGATTTTAGCTAATACTTTACTAGTTTTAGCTAGCCTTTTGCTTCTTTTAGCTAACCTTTTGCTACATTTGGTCTTTAGCTAATGTCTTTTTTTTACCAACAGCGTTTCTGCTTTAGCTTCTTTATCAAATTTCTTCAAAATCATTAATCACTCAGCATTTACGCTGCATTGTTGCAGAAATTGCAGTTGCTCTAATCATATTTATTTGATTTTGTTTCCCTAGGGGCAGTACTCATCTGTGAAAACAGCCCTCCATTATTGCTCTGTTCAGGCTGACACGGTGTGTTTCCGTGCTCAGGACTAAACTACCCGTGGCAGTGAGCTGTCCTGTTGTTTGGAGTCGTGCTCCGCTGTCAGTCTGCAGTGCCGGAGTGCCGTCACCTCTGCTGAGGATGCCGCAAACAAACAAATCAACAAACTTCCCTGCGGCAGACTCTCCGGGTTCAGTCCCATCGGGGGCCTCGGCTGAGGAGCCGGTGTCCTTGGAGGAAAATCAGGCTGCTGGAGAGGGGGATCATGGAGAGGGCGAGGACAATATCGGAGACAGTGACATCATCAAGTCACCCAGTGATCCTAAAAAGTACAGGTAATAAAGCCTTAAGTAGCTTCATACCTGATGCTGACATTCTTATGATTAATTCACCTCCGTTCTGTTGAGCATTTCCTGTTGTCGTCAGTGTTTTTTTTAATTTGATTTATTACCTCCAACAAAACACGGATGCTATTTTCTACATTCATAAATGTGAAAGTACTTGGCAAAATGGCCCAGATCCACTAACCCCAATCCACAAATGATATCGAGCCTCTTTTCCAGCTGGATCAGAGCGTTATTATTATTGTAGTCTGATGATATGATTTCATGCTTTAAGCACACATCAGTGCCTCAGGCCTCTGCGGGGCGTACACAGAATATGCTGCGAAGAAGCACAGAACGAGCCTCAAGATACAGTCTTCAAAGTAATGCATGATTTAACAGCCCGTGCAGAGTCAAACTGGTGGGGAGGAAGTGGCGATGCTGAGGTGTTGAAAAGATGACTGTGCTGTTTCACCTTCGACCTGACAGGTACATCGTTTTAGACAACGGCCTGCGAGCTCTGCTCATCTCCGACTACAGTGGGCCATTGTTGTCAGAAGATGAAGAGTCAGATGGAGAAGTTGAGGAGGAGGAAGAAGATGAAGAAGAAGAAGAGGAGGAGGAGGAGGATGAATCCGGGGATGAGGATGATGAGGGCAGCGATGTGGACGAGAAGGGGAAGAAGAAGGGAAATGCTGAGAAACAGGTACCGCATTGACGTTTTATTGCAGAGCCTTTTTTACGCTTTAGCGAGCTGTGCTGATGTTAAACATCCCCCGAGTCGTGTTGAAACTAAGAATTTTATGCTGAAAGGAGATTAATAACAAATACATGGCAACACGAACTGGGAGCTATTTAAACAGAGTGTACTGTTAAACAACACTTTTATTGCACTTGTTGGTGTAAGTCTCAGTACTTCTTAAATTCCCCAATCTGTCTGTGGCTTTCAGCTCTATTCCTGTTAGCTCGTTCAATTCACAAATTTTCAGAACACTGCAATGCATCCCACAAGGGCCCTCAATGCACAATTCAGAAGGTTGTTTAATTTTAACTTAGAAAAGCACTAATTAATTCATGCAGCACAGAATTAGTTTGATTAAACTATTCATAAAAAAGCAGTTTTGATGTATTTGATTAATTATGGTAAAAGAAAAACAGTCCGTTGCTATCTTATGCTAAAATATGAACATAAATTGGTAGATTTTTTTTTTCCCCTTGTTTTTAGCTTGAGTTAATGTCAGTGATGCATTTGATTCATTGAAGGGACAAATATGATAAGAAAAAAATGGTTTAGAAAAGATGAATGGTAATTTGTTGACATGCTGTTAGCACTGTTGGAGTCTTTCTGTTAGCAACATACCTGATGAACCTCTACATATTCTAATGAAGTTCTCAGGATGCAATCACTGGATGTACATCTACAGCTGATTAACTTCTGGAGCCATTCTAGCTCAAAGTGTCTGCCGCAGTCAAGTGACCTTCGCAATTACAAAAAAAGTTATAACTCAGTCAAATTTCCAGATATTGAGTTAAAACATGGCAGCTTAGTAGTTGAGTCATCCCTAACTTAAACCGAGAGAGCAAACTGATCCACAAGATCTTTTTTTTGAAATGTAGCCTTTAACTGTTTGATTTAATCCTGATTGTCTGTTAGCAAAATATTTCACCAACCATTAAACTGATTTTAACGACACTTTTGAGAAATATTCAATTTATGTGGAACTAAAACTGATTAACTTTTAGAGTCAACGCAAATATAGAAATCCGATTTATTTATTTATTTGTTTGTTTGTTAGATTTTTTTTTAACCAGGTTAGTCATTTACAATGACGGCCTGACCAAGTAGCACCGAACACAGGAGCAGGAGCACACAAGACGGACAGCAATGACTAACTGAGTCTGCTTTACACACACAGCTTAATTTCCAAGTGGTAGTAGCTGAGACTAATTCATAACACATACTTCAAGTGCTACATCTTTGCCTAAAATTTTGGCAATGCTATTGGCGTCAACTTTGTCTGTTAGCAGAGTATCTCATGAACCACTGGGCAGATTTTAATGAAGAAGTCACCAGTAGTACATCCACAACCGATTAACTTTTGGAGATAACCCGGTTCAAAACAGCCTCACAGCTCATCAAGCCTGGGAAAGACAGAAATGGCTTTAACCCAGTCAGTTTTACAAATATTAGCTTAGATTAGTTGTGGTAGTGGTTATGAGTCATCTCTAACACTTACTCTGAGTGTGACATCTTGTGGTGTTGCAGGTTTGACCAAAATGGCTGCAACTGTGTCACTTCACAGATCATTTGAGCTATTTGAGTAAAGCTTTGGCATTTAAAGTGGCAGGAGATATTCACTCCTTCAAGAAGCTCCAGTTTAATTAAATCTGATTCTAAATCAGTCACGAGTTTAATCATTTCTCTGTGTGTCAATCAGTGATGGATTAATAAACCAGTTGAATGTACACCACAGCGTGTATCTCATACATAACCTTTTATAACTCCAAAAAAAGCATGTTAACATTTTGTTCTATAGACATTTATCTTCTTACATAATCATGTTTGTTTTATCTACTTTTATGGGGTTTTTTTTGCTCCCAAGCGATGTTTTGAAAATATCACACGGAAAAAACTTGTAACTGAGTCAGCCCGAGCGTTAGCGTCCGTGTTAGTTAATCCTTGGCAGTTTAGAAGATGGTTTGATTTTGTGTTTCAGTCTGCCGCGGCGCTTTGTGTCGGTGTGGGCAGCTTCAGCGACCCCGGCGATCTCCCCGGCCTCGCTCACTTTCTGGAACACAGTGAGTAATTAATCCTTGAGAGTTGAGTCATTTTCTTTGCTCTCAAATGAACTCCAGACTGATGGCAGTTTGGAAAAAAAAATAGTTTTCTTTTCTGTTAAGCTAAAACTTTAGATAAAAAAAAAAAATGAGGAAGTACACATCAAGTTCAAGAACTTCTTTTGGTTCATAACTGAGTGAACTGGGATGGATTTGTGCTGAGTCAATTATAGAAACTGGTCGATTCCTGTAAATGTTAAGGAAAGTGGATTCAATCCTTCCTTTGGTATCTCCTCTAACATAGTTTGTCCTCTAAGAAATGAACTGAGATAACATTGTTGGACAGTTCCCTTCAGCTGCAGGATTTAAATGATGCTCTGTTATTTGATGCTGTTGTACTTATGGGCCTTGATGCAAATCCTGACTGGAAGGAGAGTGTGAGTAATCTTCCGTTTAAAGAGCTCATTTCTCTTAACGCAGTTATAGCGTCGCCGCTGCAGACCCACGTCGGAGATTAAACGCAAGTCGGGTTGGGTTTTTGTTGCATAGTGATGCTCCTCGAAATTCAGTGTCACATTTTTCCTTGACCTTGATGAAAAGTTCATCCTGTCTTCAGAACACAATATATTTTTTAATTTCTCTACCAGTTTACTCTAAATATGTGTTAATACTTTACCAGTTATACACTCTAGTTATGTTGTGTGGCATTTGTTTTGTGCGTCTCCTAATTTGGTTTTGTCTCGGTCAGGATCGGTTAACATTATGCGACAAATCCCAGAATAACCTCTCCTCGGGCTACAGTAACCCAGGGTGGGGGCAAAAGGCACAAAATGAGCTTTGGGCTTTCTTTTGACCCATTTTTTTTCTCTCCCGCTTTTTGTGTTCTGCATCCAACTCATTACCTGCAAAATACCCATAACATAACCAACACTCCACAAACAACATGCATCATGTTGATCATTAACAGTATTTCAATGTTTTAGTAAATGTGATTACGAGATTCTGTTAAGATCACAGTGTAACCTAATTATCATGATGATGATAAAATGATGTAATCATCGTACCTCGTATGATGTACAGGGCCTAGAAGTCTTTCAGTTTTGTTGCCCTACAACCTGCAATTTGATTGGATTTTTAATTGGATTAAATGGAATAATTCTCCATTAATACTTGAGATTATTGTAAACAGTTATAAAAATATATAGAACTGATAAATGGAGTGCCTATATGTATTCAGCCCCTAAAACTCAATCCTGTGTGGAGACACCTTCCTCAGCAGTTACAGCATCATGTCTCTTCAGGTTTGTCTTCATGGTCCATGTCCATCTACCCTCTGAACTTTTTGTTCATTCAAGTCCAAACGTCTCCAGCTCTTTCAGGTTAGATCGCTGCTGCTTGTGTCCAACAATCTTTAAATCTAACCAAAGATTCTCCGTCGGATTGAGGTCTAACTTTGACCAGACTATTCCAGGACGTTCGGTCCCTTTTTCCATGGGCGTGGCTTTAAGCTCTTCTTATTGATTCAGCATCAGCCAAATGCGTCTCCAGTTCCTGCACACTTCAGCCATGGTTCCAGTCGGATCAAGCTATGTATTGCCCATAAGGGATTTTGACGTCAGCAGACTGCTGCCTGTGGATTGACTGAGGTGGAAGTTGGAAACTCCTCGTGCCCGCTGATGATCCGCCCATAGAGTGTGGGACACACTTCCTTGGAGACTCACTTGAGAAGAACGGAACTGACATGAACCAGTTAGAGTGAGACTTCAATGGAGAAGCAGCTTTCATCTTTAGACCCCTGAAGTGTTGCCTCAGCTGAGTGTTTAGGCTCATTGTCCTGCTGGAAGGTGAACCTTTTGTTCCATCCATCTGTTCTTAAACTCTGACCCGTTTCCCCAGTCCCTGCTGATGAAAAACACCCCCACAGCATGATGCTGCCACCACCGTGCTTTACTGTAGGAACCATAAGATTTGCCTAAAACAGGGGTGTCCAGTCCTGGTCTTTAAGAGTCACTATCCTGCATGTTTTAGAGGTTTCTCTGCTCCTACCCACCTGAATTAAATGAACAAGTGATTAACAGGCTTCTGCAGAACTTGAGAGGTGATTCAGTCGCTGAGTCAGGTTTGTCAGAGCAGAGAAACAAGTAAAACTTAAAAAATAGTGGCCCTCGAGGACCAGGATTGGACGCTCCTGACCTAAGACATGGTGTCATCCTTGATGGCTTTAATTTTCAGCTTTGTCTCCTCTGACCACAGCTCTTTCTTAAACTTGTCTGGGGAAGAATTTCCTAACAATCCTTTGTATTTTTTAAGCAGGAAGTTTTCCCTGCCACTCTTACATGATACTTGCTCTGTGCAGCTTATAGTGGTCCTGTGGACTGACCCATCTCAGCTCCGTCAGGATGATAATGAATTCCTGCATGTTTCTCTGATTTATGCCCTCATTGTCCAAGTTTTGAGTTTTGGTGGTCGACTCTCTCTCGACAAGTTTGCTGTGATGGCGTCATCCTTCCATCTCCTAACAATGAATTTAATGATGCTTCATGGGGTATTTAGGGTTCTGGGATATTTATTTTAACACAATCCTGATTTGTTTTACCTCCATAACTTTGTCTGTGACCTTTGTGGAGAAGTCCGTGGTCTTGATGAGGTCTCCTGTGTGGTGGCAGCCCTCACTACTTAGTGGGGTTGATACTGGGGGCTGGTATTTTTAAGAAACGATGTGGCTTTTGAGGATAATCAGTTTCATATTTCAGTTTTATATTTTTGAAATGATATATTTTTTTCCATTTAACTGGGGAATCATTGCTTCCATTTGTATTTAAAAAATCCAATTAAATTCCAAGTTGTAAGGCAACACAGAAAGATTACCAAGAGGGGTGAATACTTTCACCCACTGTGCATGAACTCAAAGCTATTGGAAGTTGTGTGCTGGTTAATAATTCAGCGTACATGATCCCCCCCCCCAATTCAGAAACCTGAAAATGACCTCCCTGCATTCAGTGAGAAAAACCCAATTTTACAGTCTAAAAAAACTTGTAATAAAATGTCACAAGTCATCTGAATTGCAATTTCTGATATTGATGCTACTATCAACAGAGACTGCTGAACATTGTTCTCGAGTGATTAGTCTGAAAGGAAACCCTTGCTCATTCTCCGAGTCTGTCATCCAAACTGTCACCAAATGTTCACAACACTATTTAGAGCCGTCCGTGCAGCCAGATCTGAAACAAAGCTATCATTTTCTGTTCGGACTGGAGAAAAAATAAAAATGTCACACCATGTTTGGCTCACTGTCCCCATAAATAAGAAAACCACAAATAATAAGCATCTGTGTGAGAGTACTTGTGATTTTTTTGTATTTTTTTTATTTATTTTGTATTTTTTTTTTAGATTTCTCTATTTTCTTTTTATTCCCCGTTGTATTCCAGTGGTGTTCATGGGCAGCGAGAAGTACCCGTCAGAGAACGGCTTTGATGCTTTCCTCAAGAAGCACGGTGGGAGCGACAACGCCTCCACCGACTGCGAGAGGACCATCTTCCAGTTTGACGTCCAGAGAAAAAGCTTCAAAGAAGCTCTTGACAGGTTAGGAAAGCATGAGAGCTTTTTCTTTGTCTTTATGTTTGTTTTTGAAGCTGTCGCCCCTTCTGAAGGGGGGTGGAGGGGGTGGGTGGGGGATTTCTTGAGAGCTGTTGTTTGATTGACAGGTAAGTATAAAACGGAGAAATAAAGAAAACAACTCAAAGGAGCCCTGAAGAGATATAGAAACCCTTAAACACCACTTTTTACCTGATTCTTTTTCAACTATAATTGTGTTCATTTGGAAGTTAGTGGTTTTATTAATTTCAGCCCTGTGTGACCAGAGATGATGTAAAATCTCATTCCTCGTTTTCAGAATCCATAAACAAACCCAGAATTCCAGCTTCTGTAAATAATTTACATGTTTTATTGAATGAAAAATTTAGAAATATATCAAAACTAAGATGCTTGTTTTCTTGTTTTTGATTTTCATTAAAGCGCGGTGAGATGTTTCATCAGGGTTTTTTTTTTTTTTTTTTTTTAAGATTAAGATGTAAAACCAGACTCATTATGTGCACTAACAGGAAAATTTAAACCTGAAGAGTCTGTCAGGAGTTTGTTTTTGTCTGGGTTTTATTATCAGTCTATATTTGTCCACGTTTTTGGTCTGACTCATGCCCTTTCTGTCTGCCTGCCTTGTATTTGAGCTCAGGATCTCACCTTTCTGTGTTGTTTTCTCTCCTAGGTGGGCTCAATTCTTTATCTGCCCCCTGATGATCCGAGACGCCATCGACAGGGAGGTGGAGGCCGTTGATAGCGGTGTGTCACTTTGTTTGTCGTTGTCTCGTTAAGCAGCGGTTGATTTGGGGTTTCATACATACTTGGCTGATTTAATGTAGTTTGATTAGATTAGGTTCTAGATTAGATTAGTTTTATTTTGGTTTTACAACATTAGAATAATGGAAACAAAATGAAACCCTCTTTTACAAACCAATAACCTACCATAAAAGGAATTGGCCAAAGTCAAGTTTTACACTTGCCTACCCTATGTAGCTACCTAGTTAGCAAAATATTTGTGACCCATCACATCAAACTGAGGATTAAGTCAAATTTGGTCAAAATGACCTCAGCACATTTCCAGATTCCTGCTTTTTGAGCTACATTTTGATACCAGGATCATCCTGATATGATGAGCGGTTCCAGAGATATTCCTTGATTTGTCTTGCTAATCAGAATAACTCATTGATATTTGGCTGAATCCTATTTTTAGGTTATTTTAAAGAAGAAACCTCTAAAAATATTTGAATATTAAGATTTACCAGCTGGGGAAAAAAACTTTGTTAGCTAGCAGGAAAAAATGACTAAAATGTAATGCTTTTCTGCTCAAAATCATGTTTTTGTTTATTTTTTTTTAGCAAAAAGGGCTTCAAAAATGTTTTAAGATTATATTTTAGATATTTAAACAGCCATATGTAAGGTCATTATATTTTGACAAAACGCAACTGTTGCAGACATTTTAACCAATGCACTATAGCTTCTTTTTTTTTTTCCCACATACCACTTTGAAACTTAATCCTTAGATTGATTTGATGTGAATAATTGAATCAACATAAACAAGTGATTATTCTTAAACGTCAGTGTGATTTAAAATGTCTGCCATAGCCAACTAACCTTAAAAAACACAAATGATAATTGAGTCAATTTTACAGATACTATGTTGTGTTAGTAGTTTAGATTTAACCTGAACATACCTTGTGAGCGTTTACAAACAGCACAAGATTTTTGTAAAAATGTTTGCCTTTCATGAAGCATTCAGAAAATAATCATTAGATCTGCATCTGCAACAACTGAAGCCAACCCAATTCAAGATGGCTGACACAATGATTATAATTCAGTCTATTTTACAGTTATGTATTTTGCTAAATTTAGTGTAGTAGTAGCTGAGAGCTATTCACAAATGCTTCCTATTGCACAAAACCTTTGCTTAAAACTTTAGCATTTACAATTGAAATCAACACTGTTTCATGTTAGCAAAATATCTCATGAACTAGACTTATTTAACTTTCACTTTCAAAGAGTAATCATTGGATGTAAATCTACAAATCATTACCTCTTTGACTCAACCCAATTCAACATAGCTGCCACACCCAGTCAACATTTGCTAACACAAAAATAGGTATAACTTTGTAAATTTTACAAATATTGAGCTAAAATTTTGTGGCGTAGTAGGTGAGTCATTTTAAACACTCACTCCAGGTGCTACATGTCTCCCAAGATCACAAGATGTAAGATAAAATAGCTAAAGTTTGGTCATTTCTCAACATATGATTCAAAAGTAAAGGCTGCTACATACCTAACAAGGCGAAGGACCTCTATTCTTGCTCACATAGTTGTAACTTTTGTAAATTTGTCAAGGAAAGACTGCAACCTTTCCCACCAGACAGTGCACAATAATGAGCAAATGTAGGGAACCTTCCAACATTTCTCTATCTTTATTAGTTTAGGTGGATCAGTTGTAAAGATGGCTGTATTTTCTGACAGCCTCGGCCAGCTGCTCCTCAGCTGAGCAGTTGAAGAGAAATAAGATCTGCGTAGTTTAGCCGTTTTTCTACATAAACACGCCCCAAAAGTTCTGACCAATCACATAACACTTGGCACTAGGGCTGGGTATCATGGCCACTTCTCCAAATCAATTCAATTTTGATTCATAAGGTTCTGAATCGATTATTTCAGGATTCAATTCGATTCGATCTGTTCTTAAATAATGAAAATGGTTCAACTTCGTTGCAAAATACAATATGACTTTATTTTTTCTCTTCACCATAAACAACA
>JARVJO010000173.1:3773150-3789722 GCA_031762555.1 Cynodonichthys magdalenae | reverse complement strand
AAATAATAATATTGGTAACAAACTAAACGATTTTGTTAGAATGTGGTCTTTCACATATTTATACAAGCTGTGGAGAACAGTTTCAGTCAGATGTTTACATACCGTTGTTTTGGTTCAAGCGCCTGAACTCTGAGTACTCATTAAACCCCACTTCGTTTTCGCTATCGCGTAGGAGCGCAAATCATTGCAAACAAAAGTCTCCATGGTCTCTGTTATCTTTAAGTTCTGCTGTGAATCGGCTGATAATGAGAGTGGTTCCTTAGTTTTTTTTGTTTTGCTCCAGACAACTTGTTATCGAAAGCTAGCATTAGCACTGACCGGCAACAGGATGTAAACCTACGGCAAGCCAGGAGTGACAAAATATAGAAACGCACGCACAAGACACCATGGGGAAGAATCGATCTTATGGCCTGTAAATCGATTTTCCCAAATTTAAATGAAATCGATTCAAGATCGATTAAATCTATTTTTTTACCCAGCCCTACTTGGCACATAAACCTGTGAGAACGAAAGTTCTGCCAGGAGTTTGTGCTCAGAACAGAAGCATTTCAAGAACAAAAAGATACAGTTTTGGTCACGCAACTGTAACAAAAAGAAAAGATTCTTGATATGCATTTGTTCAAGAAGTACTAGGCCTTGGTTTTTATTTTTTGTTCTGTTTTTTATGTTTTTGTCTTTCTATCCTCCTGCCTGTCAGAGTATCAGCTGGCTAAACCATCCGACTCCCACAGGAAGGAGATGCTGTTTGGCAGTCTGGCTAAACCTGGACACCCCATGGGCAAGTTCTGTTGGGGTGAGTTAGCAAAAACAACCACTGGGACATTTAATACACACTGGGGGCTCATTGCAGGATGCTGAGCAAAAACAACTGGTGTAATTTGTGCCAAGTTAACCCTACTTATATTTTTATATTATTTCTTTACACCAATTTCTCCGAGTTTCATTGTTGTGCTGATATGATTGTCCACTCGACACAACTCTAGGGAACGCAGAGACATTGAAGCAGGAGCCAAAGAGGAAGAAGATCAATGTTTATAAGCGTCTGCGTGCTTTCTGGAAGAAGTACTACTCTGCCCACTACATGACTCTGGCTGTGCAGTCAAAAGGTCAGGAAAATCTTTCCTGTTTGTCATTCACCAAGAACCGAGTCAACCCAGGGAAATTTACCACTTTTTCTTATAATTAATGGATCCACTGAAAAGGCAACCTGTAGCTCTTTTGAAAATTAAAACCGCCATTAGCACAAATAGTGATGCACTTTCCTTCGTGTTCTGCTGCTGGAGATAATTGCTGTCAAATACAAAATATCCAGCTGATTCTCAGGGATCCACAGAAAATGTCACCAAGGTAATTAACTACTTCATACTAGTAAAATATTGACATGTGTTGACTTTTACTGCTGAGAACTATCATCCTCATTAGAGTGAGGAGTTAACAGTCTTCTGGATAAATGTGACTCATTCATACTGGAAACTTTAGCACATAAAGAAGAAAACACTAGCTAAAAGAAAGAAATGCCAGCAAAATCCCTAAAGTACCAAGACACCAGCTAAAACCTAACATGTTTTTTTTCTTTTTTTTTTTTTTTTTTTTTCTAGCAGCTTGAAGTAGTAATGTGAGCTCAAAATCAAAAGTAACAAAAGGCTGACTGAAAAGCTAAAAGTGGAAAACCCTGGCAAGAATCCAAAAGTACAAAGACGCTAACTAAATCTAAAAGTTTTTTTTTTACCAGCAGCTTGAAGTTGTAATGAGAGCTAAAAATCAAAAATAACAAAAGACTGACTAAAAGGCAAAAACTAGGAAACATGGGCAAAATCCAAGACACCGAAAAACTAAAAGCATCTTTTTTCACTAGTTGTTAAAAGTAGAATGCGAGCTAGAAAACCAAGACACTAGCTAAAAAACTTTTTACTTTCTTAGCTATAAACTAAAAATGACAATGTGAGCTAAAAATCAAGAGTGTCAAAAGGCTGACTAAATAGCTAAAACTAGCAGCAGGTAAGTTAAAAATTGTAAAAATCTAACTGAAAGTAGCAAAATCTAACTAAAATTATGAAATTAGCAATAACTAAAAGCTAAAAGTAGCAGTGGCTAAAGTTTTCTTAAGGCAAAATAGAGCTGTTGTTTTTGAAGGATTTAAAGAAATCTATATTTATGGACCCATCTCCTGAATGAGATGAATGTTTTGAATGATGAATAAAAATAGCATAAAGTACAAACAATAAAAAAAGAAATCAATAGTTTGTCACACAATTATAGAGAAATAGACTGTGATAACCTTTAAACATGTTTCTTTGTATAATTTTCAAGAAAAAGCTCAGTGTTTAACAGTAAAACAGTAAAAGTTAAATTCTTTTCTTCATTTTATTATACTTCTGTTGCTTCAGATTTTAAAGCGAATACATTTTAGTAACACAAATCCGTTCTAAATTGCTTTAGGCAAAGTGTCAAAAAAAATGTGCCTGTTTTTTATAGCGCTGCTAAATGTCACAGTTTTTAATAAAGATTTAAGGCAGTAGTTTTTTTTATATGTAAAATAAAGTGTTAAAAATAACCTTAAAAAGCATGCATCATTAATTTAAATAATCTTCAGGGGCTGATATAATTTTGTGTTAAATGTAGAAAGTCATTTATTACTTTATCTGCTTATTAAAATTCAACTTCTTATCTGCTTTTTTTTAACATGAATATAATGAATGTGAACCAACCAATACTTTTATTACCATTTCATGAAAAGTGGGCGATCATGTTAAAGCATCAACTTACAAACTCAAAAATGGCTAAAACTCAGTCAGCTTTGCAGACATTCAGGTAAGATTTGGTGTGGTGGTAGCTGAGGGTTGTTCTCAACACAGCAGTCATTACATCATTTCAGACGGCTTTGTCTCACAGAGTGTTTATAAGTTATCATAATTACTCAAATCTCCCAATGTAGCATACGGTGTGCTAAGCAGGGTAACAATGTATCAGACGTCTGAAGAGAGGCTTGTGTTGTTTGATTGGGAGTCGGAGGAATCTCTTTGGGCTGGACGATATGGCTGAAAAACTTATCACGATATAAGTGTTTCATATCCGTCAATATTGTTTATTGATTAGTTTAAGATGCTAGTCTGACTATTGTCAAACTTTAAATATCTAAAATACTGCCAAACTGGTGATGTGACGTTTCCTCTTTTATACACAATTTCCTCTCCAGCTGATGCACTCATTTTCTCCTTTCACTCCACGCCATTTTTTATTTTTCATCAGTTCTGAGGCACGATGGAGAAGCATGAAACTTCTACTGCACATTACTCCACAGGTTTTGCTAGCTTATCTTGTTTTTCTGCAGGCTTTTAGGTGTTGGGGTGTTGACACCACCTTTAGTTTTTAAATGCCTCATTTCAGTGTAACAGCATCCTAAATCAATAATTAATTTCATAGTAACTCTACAATGGTGGACCAGTCCAGCAAGCTAACGCTCTATCACTCGATTGTGTCGACAAGGAGAAAGAAACCCTAGTTTACACATTTCAAAATAAAAATGCAAGGGATTTTTTTTTAACAGGCATTTGTGGTCTATTAACAGCTTGAAGCTTTTATTTTGAAGGTGAATCTTAGCTTTCCTGGTGGTGTTTAGCTGAAAGGTCTTTGCTTATTTTAGAAGAAAGTTATCAAAATTGCTCGACTTTCCAAGAGGAATTTGGTAAAAGGAGCAAGCTTCTCTTTTATCTTTTAATCGGTCACGTTGACTCAAACATTTATACACACTACAAAAGTCACTTTTCCCCATTACTATCATTGAAAAAAGTGTAAACACTCGACTCGTACAGCAAATGATCCTCCCTCCTTCCGGTGAATGTGCAAAAACCCTGTGTGCGCATGCGTTATAACCGAAATTTGCAATTTGTGGTCTATTAACAGCTTTTGAATGAAATTTGCAAAACGTCTATTGCATTGAATTATCACCCAGCCCTAGAAACTCTTTCTTTTTTTTTTTTTTTCCTAACTGTTGATGGAAAAATAAATGTAGTCGTCAGTTGTACATCTGCATGCTAAATAGGATCAGACCAGCTGCTCCTCGAAGCTGTCCATCTTGCGAATTTAACAACCAGCTTCTGTGAGCAGACCATTTTCAGCGAAATGCAGAAGCACAGGCTGCTCCACATAAATAAACACATCCACAAAGTTATGACCAATCAGACACTACAAACCTCTTAGGTCTGTAAGACAGAGTTCTTACTGGGTGCTATGTACAAGATTGTGCGTCAGTGGGAGATAACTGATGCAAGTTACGCAATTTTTATCACACAACAGAAGTATAAACCAACCTTAACTAACCTCACAAGATCTTTATTACAAACGTTGGTGAAGATCCAGTCTTTTGCTCTGTTTTCCCAGAAATACAGTATCAATGAAGTAAATTAACCTCAAAACCACAAAATTTAGAGTTTTAGGTTGAAAAGGATTAAGATGCACTTGTGCTGAAAGTCCATCCTCTGTCACTCTTTGTCCCTCAGAGAAGCTGGACACTCTGGAGGAGTGGGTGAGAGAGATCTTCAGCAAGGTGCCAAACAAGTGAGTATCAGAGAAGAGGCTCTCAGTCACTTTGAAGAGGTGCTATCATTACACAGATTGAGTCTCAGTATGCTCTCCTCTAAATATGAACGTCAAACATTCCTTCTTTTTTCTCTATAACTTGAGGCATTTTTTTCTGCCATCATAATAATCCGAAATGGCTGGGTTGTTTTTTCTATTGTCACTCCAGTTCCCTTTGCTTTATGAGTCACCAAGGTACTTTTCAGGGAGTAAACATGCATGTCGTGGTTACGTGAAAGCCACACAAATGCCATGTTGTTGTTTTTTTAGAGCTTTCGTTTCAATTAAACGATGACATGTTTCTGTATTGAGCTAATGATTTTTTTTTTTCCCCCTCCGCGTCTCTGGTTATAAAATCCTTTCATGTGAATTCAACTCCTCTAGCTAAGCTAAACTCATTTCCATCAAGCTTGAATACATGAAAACATTTAAGAGTAATCTCCATTTAAAAAAACTAATGTTTCCTGACACCGTTTCTATTACCTCTTTTTAAGCATATTCTCTGGGTTTACACTAGGACTGCTTTGATTTTAGGCCTTTTTGAGGAAGAATAAAACCATTTTTAATTATTCACATTAATTTTAAACCATCTGGTGACTTATTGACCTGGTTTAACTAATATTAGCCTGTGATTAAATATATATAATTTTTTGTCCACAGTGGTTTGCCAAAGCAGGATTTTTCAGATTTACTGGATCCTTTCGACACCCCAGCCTTCTGCAAGCTCTACAGAGGTACCGATCCACTTCGCCACATACGCCTGAACACATCTGGGTTGCTTTTTCGAGACAGCCTATAAATAATCCTGACGAGTTGCGACACAGTTAAAACAGATTGATGCTTTGACTTAATGAAATCGTGCCAACATGTGCAAAACCAACGAGACGTTACGAGCTCGATCTTCCGGTCTTCGGAGTCTGTTTTTTAATTTTTTGTTGTTTTTCTTCAGTCGTTCCTGTTGGGAAGGTGCACGCTTTGAATATCACCTGGGCTCTTCCTCCTCAGGAGAAACACTACAAGTAAGCCACACACACTTGAATGGGACACACAAATGAAGACAAACATCTAATTGACAACACTTTCACTTCTTTTTAAAGAAATTGCATCAAGTCTTTTTTTTTTTTCCTCCCATCTTTTGCCGTCTTTTCTTCAAAATGAGGCCTCTTTATGTAAACATAGAATTAAACCAATCCAAACATGGCGTGCATTGCAGCAATTGTAGACAAATTGCATCATTTCTCCATCCCCCCCTCTCTCTAATTTTTACATTTTCCACCCTTCTTTTCAGGGTGAAGCCTCTCCACTACATCTCGTGGCTGGTTGGCCATGAGGGCAAAGGAAGCATTCTCTCATTGCTGAGAAAAAAGTCAGTTCATGTTTCAGTCTTTTTTTTTCTATTATTATTATTTACGCACTCCAGTTTGCAATTAAAACCTCAGTTTTTGCTAGGCAAATATGAGGCTTTTCTTGCTCTGAGTGTTGGAGCTCTTATCCTCAAACTATACCACTTTTCGCTGTCGCACTTGACAATGTGATTCATACATTTTCATCTTTCTGGATGTAGCCGCTCAAGAGCATTTCAGCCTCTCGTTGCTAAGTGGCAGAGTGATTTGCCAAACCTCGCGTAGTCCAACAATACCAAGAGAGCCCATGTAATACTCGCTTTATCATCTGCCCCACTTTGATACCACGTTGATAAAGGGTTCCTGTTTATTCTGTGAGCTGGATTCACTTGTTGATAAATGGTGTCAAGGAAACTTGAGTGTACTCAGTCTCAATTTCTGCTTGTGACAAAAAAACAACTTCAGAGACAGAAGAGTGGCTGTTTTTTTATTGAATTTAGACAACATCAAGTGCCAAGAGGATGATTTGAAATTAAGCAGATGTTCTTCGTAGAACTAGAAAATAGGCCCTGTGTTATTGTAGACTGTTTGAGACAACATGGCTTCCAATTGTTTTGTTTTTTTTTGTTTTCAGAAACAATTTAGTCATTAGCCTGGTAAAAATCAGCCCCTTGTTTTATGCTTTGCTTCGTACAGAGGGTCTGGACTTTCGGCTATTGAGAAGCAATAGCTTGCTGGAGACGTGAAATCTTTTGAAGTTTAAAACGATTGGATCTGATTTTACCCAATCGCTAACGTTTGTTCTTGACATATGCAGTGCGCCAGCTTGACCCTGAAGGAAGCTAAGCTAAGAAGTTAACCAGAATTTGCCTGCGCTGTAAACAACCATCCCCTACTGGGAAGAGAGAAGTACTGAGCCAAACAAGATGGCTGTAAAGGCTTTGTGAGACAAATTTGATTTAATTTGGAAGCCTTGTCAACACTGGACTGAATGGCTTCATTCACTTCCTCTGCCGCCATTGCTAAACTACAGTCAGACTAAATCGGCGCAGAAAATCAACATTGTTGTTCACAGCTCCTCCTCCTGTTTGCTGATCGGCGCTGTTGAAATTCTACCAGAGAAATCCATCCAGATGGAGCAGAGGAGGGGAAACTAGAATTGAGCGGAACTGTGTAGGAAGACAAGGGCCAGGCTATTTAGTCATAGGCTGTGTCTCTATTCAGGGGTTGCAGCCGACATAGGGTTTATTTGTCAGTCATATACGTCACTGCCCCACAACATAGGTTGTGTCGACTAATGTGGCTGACAAAACCCCGAAAATGTATGCTGTATCTAATTATCCTACACGGCACTCATTGCGCCGTCAGCAACTAAACAGAAAAACAAAGACGGCAGAGTTTTTTTTTTAAATTTTATTTTATGGCAGAGTTGTTGTTTTTTTAACGGCGGAGTTCAGAAACTTATTACGGACCAAAGAATTCCTTTTTAAATGCAAGTTTAGCAACTTAGCTAATGACATTTTTGCTACCATGAGGTGTTAAGCAAAATGCAGTTAAAAATACAGCCCTAATTTGCCTTTGGGAAAAAAAAACTATTTTTAATGAGTATTAATATTTGTCATAAATTCAGACAGGAAGGTACTAGCCGCACCAAATTTGAAGACAATACATTATATTTAATAATTTTACTATTACCATTACTTCCTCTTTTAACTTCTACCACAAGTCCATTTGACTGATCACAGCCTACCCAAACTATACCCACACCCAAGGAACTCCCACTTATCGACTGAGACCTGCCATCTCATTAGCAAAGCCATATTTTTAATTAGATTAGGAGTTAGTGAAACTAACTTTTTTGTTAGCTGTGCCCTTCACTGCTAAAGATGATAATAATAAAAAATATCAGTAGCAGTGAGTAAGTAATTAGCATACCATCATTTTATCTTTTCTAAAAGTGGTAGAAACTAGTAGAAACTTAAAAAACCTCACTCCTGATCTTTAATTGTGTGAATGCTTATCAAGCAGTATTACATTCAGATATTTAATTTAAGGACACATTAACCATCAATATGCAAAAAATAGGATTATTTTTTAAAAACAATTTTTGACTGATCATGACTTTACTGTAAGTACATTTAACTACATACTGTATCTTATGAATTGATTGTTTACATTATTTGAAACTAGATGAACTCTAATATGATGCGACTAAAAATCCAAAGCACAACATTACAACATAAATAAATAATCAAAGCCTGTTTATTATTCACAAGCTGGATTTCTTTCTTTTTTTTTTTTGTGAAATTTTCTCTGCCTAATGTTTTTTGAAGTCAGTTCAGTCAATTCTGCTTTTGCCTTGACTCAACTTATATATTTATCTCATCGAGTCTTTCACTGATTATATAACTTATCAAAGTTTTAAGTGGCTACAAGCTTGTTTGTTTTTGTTTATGAATGAATAAAAGCCTTCCCACAAGGACAAACCAACATAATAACCATAAAACATCAGTTAGTTTTTTGTTTTGTTTTGTTTTTTTACTTTTCTCAGGGCTCAACACAAAGATGTTTGTGTGTGTTTGAAGGAAGTGGTATTTTCTTTTTTCTACTCAACACTCTGCACTTATTTCAACACCTAATCTGATTACTGTTGCCACTTTACAGCTCGAAGTGTGTCTGCTTCTGATGCATGTGTGTTTGCAGGTGTTGGGCCCTAGCTTTATACGGAGGAAACAGCGAGACGGGCTTCGACCAAAACACCACGTACTCCATCTTCTCCATCTCCATCACCCTCACTGATGAGGGCTACCAAAACTTCTACCAGGTACTGAAAACTCTAAGCATTCTTTGTTCTCCACACGTTTTATAATTTCTCCCTACTTTCCTCTTCATTGTTGGGTAAAGCTTCAGCTCAGTTGTTTTTATTTTCTCGTTGGATCAAACGGGATCAGAGTTTTCCCTTCGTTTTGTTTGTGTGACTCTGACATTAAAATGTTCCTATACACTCCAGCGATGAGAACTAATAAAACACACGCGAGCAGAGATTGGGAGCGTGACCCGGAGGGCCCGTTTCTCTTGGCTTTAGAGGTAATTTCAAGGAAGCTGTGTGCATTATCTGTTGCTATGACAACCCTTGTGTTAACCTCAGACTCAGTGGGCGATCATTCAACAAGAAGACGCTCTTCTTTGTCTAAACCACTTGACTGAAAAATAGTCCAGGCTCCACACCTGCATTAGTAACTTTCGTAGAAATTCCGAAATAGCCTTGAAAACATTGAGTGTTTTGATCGGGTGGTGGTGTTTGATTTTCACCAAAGCTATCTGGACTTATTAGGATCAAAGACGACCTATTATCATTTTAAAAATAATTAAGTAAATTAGTGACATATCTGTAGCATTGTTAACCTAAATTCTACATCATTTTGTCGCTCCATCAAGACCCAGAAGTCGATATGTTTTAGTCATCTAAAAAACCTTGTGCTATTTAAATAGATGTGCTTTAGTGAAGCAAACAGACTCGAGGTGGGGTCGACAGACAGTCAGTCCTGTCACCAAACTGCCAGTGGGCTGCTAGATTCTGTGTTAGCGGCATTCATCCTCCTTGTAAGACAAACAGCGAGTGAGCTAAATAAGAAGCTGCTGCAGACAATAAAATAAAAAGAAGAAAAACACAGCAGTTCAGGAAAAAGCTCCCTCACTGCTGCAAGGCAGGGTTTGCTTAGAGGGTTAATTTAGCAAGAGAATAGTTCATTAACGTGGAACATGACACTGCAGTTTTAGTGAAATGTGTTTAAACGCACTGAATGTCAAAAAAAATAACATCTAAACAAACAAAAGCCTTGCAAATTATTGATTAACATTCAACAGCAGATTTCATTTGTTTTATTTGAAAATGACAATGACATTAATAAACATCAGAAAGAAATACGGGTTTAAATAAGCCAGAGTTAGCAGGTTTTTTTTTTTTTTGTAGTAATAAATAAAAAACATACAATATTCAAATGAGGCAATAATAGTAATAAGTGCGTATTTTAAATACAAAGGTACAAAATACATTTACGTACAACTTGTATTTGTTGTACCGACCCATCATACTGTAGTTCATAGACATTTTCTATATGATGACAAAATTATGGCGATAAATTAGTTTTAAAGATTTGAGCGAGCACAACAAGAGGCTACCAAGCAACAAGATTCACACAAGTGCGCGGATCTGCTCCCATGTACATGTGATTTCTGAGACTTTCTGACCGCTGCAAATTCTCACACATAATGCTGCGTTTAAGGCTGGTGAAAAGCTCTGATCCTTTCTAGGTTATTGGGAAAAGACATTTCTGACTTGGCACAATACCTCATAAACTTTATACGCTTACATTGATATTACTGGGTTCCAAAAATGTTAATTTTGTGGACTGTATGGCTCTAATAAACAACCTAAAATGAGTGTATTTAAAATTGAGAACAAATTGGCACAGAAAGTAAGGAAATTTGTGTTTGGTAGAATAAATCTTTACCAGGCACCTGATTGGCAGCACCTGGGAGTACCAGAAACTCAAAACAAGTGTCACTTAGCTGTTTAGCAATAGGAGAGAAAATTTGGCAAATATTTTTCATGTACACAAACCACATACTCAGCTCTACTGCTCATCCCACAAATGCATGTTCCTTACAAATGTGGCACAATTTAAAACAGAAATTAACAGGCTTTCCATTGGTATAAAACTTATTGCCAAGAAGAATTGTTAAAACAAAGGAAAAAAATCTACCAAACACAAAATTTCTTACTTTTGCTGCTAAGTATATATAAACATACTGTATATATTACCACTGGAAAAATACATTTTCCCAGTAGCTTTTTTTCCACAAAAAGAATAACCTACCCCTTTACAGATTTCTTTCAGCTGTACAGTCGACAAAGTTAACATTTTTTTCTTGTAGAAAAACTACATGAAAAATATCATTTCCTGGGGGTTTTGTTTTGTTTTTTGTGTGTGGACGGTACCTTTTCTTTTAAGTAAAGTACTCAAAGTAGTTATTCTTTTACAAACGCTACTGAAAATATATATCCCAGCTTTTCACCAGCCTTGAACGCAACATTACAGGTGACTGCAGCGGTAAGAAAGTCTCAAACGTCACACTCGAGCTGAGCCATGCGCTCGTGCACATGCAAATCTTGATCCTGCTTGCTCAAATCTTTTTTGAGACTAATTTATCTCCATACATACGATTACAAAAATAGTTTTTTACTCAACTAAGTTATAAAGGTTTGAGCAAAAGAAGCTAGAGTTCCTGCTATTTCACCTCAAGAGGTTCTGCTCCTTTTCTGTCCACACGTTAGCTTCTAACAGACAGGTCTTTAGTCTCAGCTGTGGTTTGGTGTGGTGGTTTGTTGGGAATTTTTATGGATGGAAGGAAACCAAAAAGTGTAGTAGTGTGTGTATTTGTACCGTGATGGTTCTATACAGGTATTTGAAACAGGTACAGGGAATTAGACAACAATTATGTTGGTCACAGGTTATCAAAGCTCTGTTAAAGAAGCGGACACATGGTTTATTTTACTGCGTTTTGCTAAATGCCATGACATCACAATACATTTTAAAGCACTTTACATCAAACAAAAAATTACAGGGTAAAAAACAAAACACAGAAGTTTGAAAACCTGCCTGATGGATTTAAGTCAGAGGTGGTAGTATGGCAAAAGTTGTCATGTAATTAACATCTAAAAAGTTCATTTTTCTAAGGTCCAATCAGATCTTTAGAAATCAAGATCACTGATGGCTTTTATACAAAGCAGGTTTTTGTTTGTTTCTGTTCAGTGTTCATACACATTACAATCTGCTGTCACTGAAGAAAACTGAGCCTGTGCTTGCAGTGGTGTGGAAACATTGTCAGGTTTTTTATCGCTCCAGATTTTACACTGAAGCATGTTTATTTGTAACGTTTGTTGATATAGAACCCCAGTTTTGACCTTGTGGGGACAGTGTGAAATCTAAATAAAAACAGGAAATAATGATTTTAAAAACAAATTTTTTTATTCATATTGAAGCAAAGTAAACGTGTCAGATGTTCAAATGTGTTCCAAACAATTTGTACAATATAAGGGACTTCATTCTGAAATTGTTTTTATATTTTTAGACATGTTTTTTTGGGTTGTTTTTTGCAGCCATGTGAACCCATGTGCATCTTGACTCCTGAGAGATTCAGCCTCTAAAACGCTCTGTTTACAACCAGTCCCCCTTACTAACCTGTTGCCAATTAACCTAATTAGCTGCAAAATGCTCTTTCAGCTGTTTTTTTATCCTACTTAATAACGGTCTGCCCAATTTTTTTGAGGTTTGGGGATTCCATTAAATCTAAAATGACCTTATAAAATAGTACATTTTTAGCTTAGACATATTTGTATGTTTACTGTGTTCCATTGAGAATAAAATATCGGTTTTTTAGATTAGCAAATCATTTAAAATTTTGTGTGCAACAGTAAAGGGATGTTTATATAGCATTTCTTTTAATTCTCCACCAGTTTTTTTTACCTTCTTTACTGGGAGCAGGTCAGATCTGTGAGCAGTTCAGTCATTTTTTTTAATATAAGCAGAATATGATGTTGTTTTTCTACCGTTAGCTTACAGAAACGCCTACAAATGTATATTTTTGCAGTTACCGTTATGACTGAATATGTTTGAACAAGTTTTTTTTTTATTCTTAAGTCATCCCTTTATCTGATTATATCTCCACATATTTTGTCTCTATATTTTTTCTGCACATATGAACTAGAATTCCTTTACATTTCTTCAGTTATTTAATGATTTATGCGACGCAGAAGAAGAAATATGCAAATCCCTTTTAATCCATTTCACTTTTGTCTCATATCAGTTGTACACATACAGGATTACAGTCAGCTGTTGACATCACCTTTCTTGAAATAGCATTAATATTTTTTTTTTAACTCTCTTTCAGTCCTAAATTGCCCCCGACACAACTTCTTTAGTATGTGCAAACCTGTAACCTAAAAAATGTATATGAAGAAATTTAAAGCCACATAAGAAAATATGATCAAATCAAGTTGACAGATATTAAAAAGAAACTGCAGCTGATTCAAAAGTACTGTGTTTTGTGAGTGTTTTGAGATTTTATTTTTAATTTTTGAGCTTTAACATTTTGCTCAGTACTGAAAGGCAGGTGCTAATGTTTTTGCCTGTGTCTGTCTGTCAGCAAAATATTTCATTAACTACATGGCAGATTTTATTGTAACTCTTAGGAAAAAATCATTGGATGCATCTCTACGGCTCATTAATCTTTGGAGTCAATCCAAGATGGCCACCTCAGCTAATCAACATTAGCTGACACAAAAGTGGCTAGTGACTATAACGTGGTCTAAAACTCCATCAGAAAAAGGCGACAAGCAAAATGCATTCTTTCAAGCAATGCCAGGCCTTTAATTGACTCATTTCTCCTGGCAGCAGCTGATATTAAACAGTTTCCATGTGAGCAATATTTTTGTTCTCGTTCACATTCTCATTCTTTGCAACAAGGTCAATGCCGCTGACCTTTCTGTACTCTCCCACCAGTTGCCTGGCAACTGGTCTCGGCCGAGAAATAGTCGGGCACATAACCTGACTGTAAACAAGACATAATGTGTTAATTAGTGAGACTGGACTGCTCCCGGTCTGAAAGCTAGCTAAGCTAATCAGCCGCCTGCAGTCGCCGCGTTTGCTTCAACGTTACAGTGGGAATCGATCTCCAGTCTGACCTGACAATAAAGCAAACGCGTTCCCTGAAATGTCACAACATTCTAATAAAATACCAGAGCTTTAGAGTTGAATAATCATGAAAGAAGACTTGTAGGAGCTTTACTGTAAATATTCTTCGTTTAAACAGCTCAGATGGGAAACAGAGCTGTAAAGATTCATATTCTTTATGGTTTTTATGTTGGGTTTTGTGGTTTTCAACAGGTGACTCACCTGGTTTTCCAGTATTTGAAACTGCTTCAGACTCTCGGACCCCAACAAAGGTATTGTCATAAACACACTTTCAACACTTAAGTCTGGTTTATACGATGGTTATATATGATATAAGACAACTGATCATTATATGACAATATTTTGGACATCTTTTTCTGACCGAATATTTATAGTCAGCACTCAATGTATCACTGTTGTGCTGGGTGAGGAGTCGGAGAAGGAAAAACTTTATTATTTTGTGAACAGCAAAGATGGAAGGAAGGTGGGTACATTGGTTGCACGTTTGTGTGCTCAATAGGATCAGACCGGCTGCTCATCAAAGCTTTCCATCTTGCTAATTAATAAGTTTCTGGGAAGTTGCGAAATTTTTTGTCACTCAACAGCATGAACAAGATATGAAACTTGAAATATAAATCAGCCTTTACACACCTCCGACCTTGCAGTGTTTTTCTCTACCATTATCCAAGTAGGGTGCCCCGCCCTGACCCTCCCCCCAACCGCAGGCAACAAAAGTTTGCTACTTCTGGACAGGGAGTGGAGATTGTATCCACAGGATAAGTGGCTACGACGTGTCATTAGCAACATGCTGCATAGTTTATTCAAATGCAGGTGTGCAGCTCCTGAGCTGTGATTGGTGGAACAAAGTTCTGCTAGACACCTTTTGGCTCTGGCAGATTTTGCCAGGTCACCACCAAAATTGAAAGAGTTCTTCTTTGTGACAAAATGCCCTGAAATTTTGATGAAAACCCATTAACAAGTCTTTGTCCACTGACAGACATGCAAACAAAACCAAACCAATGCTACTGAAAACATAACCTCCATGTCGAAGGTAACAAAAGACAATGAAGCAGATTAAACAACAACAAAGACTTGTTTCCTTTTCTTTCCTAAACAAACCAATTTTTATTATTGGTTTGTTTTGTTTTTAGTCCAGAGAAGAAAAAGAAAATAATGCATATTAATAGTCAGTGTGTTTTGTTGGCTGTCTGCTCATTTACACATTTATTGCTTTATTTTTTATTTCAGTTCCTTCCTCTGATCTTTAGTGTTATGGCAACTGAATTTTCTGTGATGGGCTGTAACTCTGCATCTTTTCTTGTTTGTTCTCAGAATATACGAGGAGATTCAGAAGATAGAAGCGAATGAGTTTCACTATCAGGAACAAGTAAGCTGCTGTGTGTGATGTGCTTTTCAGAAGTGGTCCAGAAATTTTATACTCTAAATTCAAAAATGTCTGTTTGCTTTCGTCGTTAGATCGACCCCATCGAGTACGTAGAGGACATTTGTGAAAACATGCAGCTGTTCCCTAAGGAGGACTTCCTGACAGGAGATCAACTCATGTTTGAGTACAATCCAGAGGTAAGTAGCTCAGTTGTTCTGGGAGATTTATTTATTTTTATTTTGAAACGCTGTTATTTCCTTTTTATAGATAACAGTGTTAATAGAACAGGTCGTCACAAATGTACAAAAATTTGGAAGGTTTTGTTTTTTTTTTTTTTTTTAAATGACAGCGATTTGATCTTTTTATATCAGAACTGTACTTACTAAAGTTATCTCCTGCAGTGGGTTCTGCTTTGCACCAAAAGCTGGAGTCTAATTCTGGCTTTTATATTTCTTGTGATGACAGTAACTTCTGTTCAGTTGATCTGCTTTATGATGTGAATGATGGGGACCTTTTCTTTGCATAAAATCAAGTCATTAAGAAAACTTGGGGAAAAACTGCCCTCTACTTCCACACTGCAGACTTGATGTGTGTGTGCCTGGTTTTTGTTACTTTTTTAGGAACTTTTCTTGTATAAACACTTACCTTGTCATAGTGCTGGACAATAATTAAATATCACTAACAACACTACAACACAGTGGCTATCTGCATTAAAATGAGCTCAACAGCTGTGAGTGAACAAGCTTTCACAGTTGGGAAAAGAAGCAAAAGAAATAGTTAAAACAGCAAAGACTACCATAATTCAGTGGTGTAGAAGTAGTTTGGGCATAAAAGGTCTGATAAACTTCAGCTTTCAGTCTGCTGTAAAATGTGCTGGAGTCTGATGCAGATTCCCAGCGGGAACACATCAAATTTGTTCCACAGTCTGATAAAGTTCCACTCGATAGAACATCGTGAGTATATGAAAATGAATCACCCTAAAAGTTTAAGCCCTCTTCCTAAATCATCTAAACCATCATCATCTCCCCATCAGCAGCTTTGTCGAGTAACATGAAGTCAATGCTGCAAAACGCAGATTTGTATGGCAGGCCTTTATGACATAAAATCAGCTTCACCACACTTACATTTCAGATATCTGAACTTGGTTTATGACTAGACACGTTAGTTAATTAAGATATCTCTAATTATATTTTGACTAGTCAAAATACCTATTGGTGGCTCTGTTTGTAGAACTGATGCCTCTCAGCAAGAAGGTTGTCGGTTCAAATGCCAGCCCTGGGACCTTTCTGGGTAGAGTTTGCATGTTCGATCCATGCATGTGTAGTGGAAACCCCAAGGGGTAAAACAGGTTCATCTGTCTTTGCCCTGGTCTCCTAAGGCCTCCTCAAAGAGGGACAGAACTTTGTTCTTGTTCAAACTGAGTTTAGACCTAAGGGTCATTTTAATCTTTAAATTGGACATTTTATTTTCTTTAATCCATTTATAACAAATAATAATCTTCTCTTATTATTATTTTTATATTTCTCTTTTA
>JARVJO010000173.1:3749227-3763034 GCA_031762555.1 Cynodonichthys magdalenae | reverse complement strand
CTTATTATGACTTTCTCTCATGATATGAGGTAGGCAGTAGCTCAAAGGGTCTTGCCCAGGGACCCAGACTGGATAGCGCAATTTATTTTTTCCGACCCCGGATTCGAACCCGGGCCTCCTGGGTGCAAGACCGCTGCCTTACCAATTGAGCTATCCAGAGAGAGAGAGAGAGAGAGAGAGAGACAGAGAGAGAGAGAGCATTGTTTTCAATGCACACATTAATGGAGTAATCAGATGTTTTCATATGTCACAACAACTTTTATTAGAATAGAGAAATAATACAGTATATTAAGGCCAACGTGCCAGTAGTCGGATCCCTTTGATTGTGAGAATTAAGAGCTGAGCAGAAATCAAATACTTCAATGAACTGAAGCATCATTGGAAGGAATTTCTCTACAACTTGTGCACTTAAGGTTTAATTTGAACACTTCTAGAACCTGGCAAATAACAAGAATGGGTTTTTTTGTGACTTGGTAAGCAAAATGCTTTTGACAGAGGGTAAATTTTTTTTTTTACACGACTGTAGTGAGCTAGCACTGACAAAAAATACAGTCACTAAAAATGGGTAAAATATATTTTTAAAAAGACTATCAGGAATGAAAAAAACTTTTAAATATCCATCAGCCTGTTTGTTTTCTATTTTCCATGAGTGAACAGCAGAGACATGTCTCAGCCCAGCCTCTGAGGTATGGAAGTGTGTCACCCGTCGTGGAGCACGTAGATGAACCCGGGCTGCTCTGGTGGCCCCGGCTGAAAGAAGCGTTGTGACTTCGTCCCACAGAATTGTGTTCATGCCGAGCTCCACTGTCAGAAACCATTCTGTCTCCTTCGCATACACGCTAAAGGGAAGTGGATCCCAAATGCATGCAGACAAGCTTTGCTCATGAATCAGCGAAGATTGGATTAGGTTTGTTCAGCACACACACACACACACTTACTCTGCCCTGCCAAGGCTGTAATGAACTGGAGTCATGAGGCAGAGGCTGTGATGTGCAGCGGAGACAAAAAGACAGAATGTGGTAAAGATGGTGTTTGGGGGGGCTCAAGGTTAACGTTGCCCGCTTGTGTGATTTGCGTTTGTAACATTGTGCTGGTTTTAAATTAATCAGTGCACTGAAGTGTGTCATCTAAACTGGTATAATATGTCCTTTATTTAATTTAAAGAGTAATTTTAGAGCCCCTGCTATAAGGATATAACTTTACTTACTGAAACTCCAAACAGATGAGGCAATAACCGGATTGAGAGCTGACTGAAATAAGAGAAATAAATCTGCTGTCGAGCTGCAGGTTTAAATTTGTATAATTTCATTAAAGGAGTTGTTTTTAAAACCTTTTTTTTCACATTTAAATCTTTTAGTTGGAGTCTATATAAAGTAGAACCCCAAAGCTTTGGTCTGATATCCTCCATGTTGTAACTCCACATGCCCCTGTTCCACCCCTTTGCTGAGGTGTGTCTCAGATCAACTCGTTTTGAGGCTGTCTCTTTAAATCCAAAGAGGCGCTTCACAACCCGCCCCTGCTGGATTTGTAATTGTACAAAGTATTATTTGTTTTTTTTTTCAGAGTAGTACATTTACTTTGTTACAGTATTTAGTAGGTTTTGTAATTTTGCCAAGTATCTTTTTAAATTGTGACTTTTACTTTTATTTTGTTACTTATAAAACTTAAAATGATACTTTTACTTCTTTACTTAAGTTTAACACCTAGTTACTTGTTATAAATTAAATCTGTCTGAATTCATCATGAAAGGAGTTATTTACGTGCTCTAAAAAATTAAGTGTTGAATTTACTCAACCCAACTATATCCACCTAGTAGAGTAAATTTGAGGCAGTTTACATATTTTATTTTAAAGAATTTGATGTATTTACTCCACTTGGTTTTGTGGAGCAATTTATTTGGTTCAGTAAATTTAACAGTTTATTTGTTAGAGAGAGTGGAAAAGTACTTTTACTTCTACTTTTCCAACAGTTTTATGACTTTTACTTAAGTACTATTTCCATCAGTGACATTTATTTTTACCAAAGTCATTTTCTGTTAAGGTATTTTTACTTTTACTTAGTTTATTTTTTCAAGTTACTTTCTAAACCTCTGTTTTTTATAGTAACTCCTTTTTTTTATTTTGTTACATTCAAAATCTAAAAATACTTCTCTACTTTAAAATTTACCACCTAGTTACAAATTTAAATAAAACCAAACTCATAAAAAGTTATTTCTGCACTCTAAAAAAATGAAGTGTTGAGTTTAATTAACCAAGTTGTGTCAACTGGTTTCACTAAACTGAGTTGAATAACTGTAAAGCAATTTACAGGTTTTCTTCAATTTACTCAACTCGGTTTAGTGGAACCAGTTTGATTAAGTAAATTCAACACTTCATTCCTTAGAGTGTGTACAAGTACTTTTACTTTCCCAATTATTGTGAGCAGTTTCAGGACTTTTAACTAAAGTATATGATGCTAGAATCATACAGGTCTTCGATCTTGTAACCAGTCGTCACAGGGCTGTTTGGTATCGTGGTGTGTAACACACTGAACATGGACCACAGAAAGCTGAGGACAAAGTTGTCTCAGGAAATTAAAAAAAAAGTTCCACATTTTACTAAAAGTTTAAAGGACTGTAGTCGACCTCTGACGTAAAAAAAGATGAAAAACTGACGAGACTAATGGTAACCAAACAGCCCAGAACAACTTCCAAATACATCACGTCCATCAGTGACAGATCACACCATCAGTCACTGTTTCAGTCAAAGTGGACTAAATGGGAAACGGCTGAAGAGGACAACAAATCAAAAAAGAAACAAGACTGGAAGTTGTCACTACACACAGCTCCTTGGTGAATGTCCTTTGAACAGATGAGACAAAACTGTCCCATCAGATCTACGTTCACCGACTCAAAAATAAAACACTGTCCCTGTAAAACATGAAGGCACAGTTTTGTTTTGGGCCTGCTTTGCTGCATCTAAAACAGGGTGTATTTTTATTTTACCTTTATTTAACCAGGCAAATCCTATTGAGAACAAAGATCTCTCTTGCGAGGGAGGCCTGGGCCTGAAGGCAACCTATTGTCCATGTGTTTTTGGAGCTCGGGAAGAAAAGTACCTGGAGAAAACCCACGCAAACATAGGAACATTCAAACTCTGCACAGAAAGACCCCAGGTCCGAACCAAGGATTGAACCCAGGACCTTCTTACTGCGAGGCATCAGTGCTAACCACTGATCCATCGTGCTGCCAATTGAGTCTGTGTAGCGTACAATGAAAGCTCAAGACTAAAAAGGCATGGTAAAGTAAAATATGCTGCCCAAACAGAGTCGCAGAAAAGGCCTTATTGCCTCAGAGGTTTGTGCAACAAAATGTTAATCACACCAAACAGTTGACTAAAAAATATGTTTTTATTAGTTTATTTGTAACAAATCTCTTGTTTTTTTCAGTTTTAGGATTTTGCAGTGACCTTTGCATGGATACAAGTGACTGTAAATATGGAAGGACATTAAAATATATTTTATATTTATGTTTTGCTGCATGTATCATCAGTAAAGTGATGTTTGTCTCAGTGGTTTTGACCTTTGACAAATAACATGTATAAAATATAGAGAGAGACATACACACACAGCGACAAGAAGAAAAGTCAGCCTGACGAATATTTTCAAGGCAACTTTCTTCTGAGCACAAACAGAAACTTGGCAGCTGATTCAACACAACTTGAATTCACATTTCTAGTCCAGAGACCGTTTAAATGACGTGAGCAGCAGATTTGAGTTGAAATGAGAGCGTTTTGGACTGAATGAAGTGGCTTCACAGCAGCAGCAGCCTCTTGTTGTAAATGTCAGACTTTGAATCAGCTCCAGCTCTTGTTAACACTGTTTATCTGATGGAGCGATAATGGAGGGATAACCCACACCAACAGCCTTCCAGTCAATTATCTAATTAAAACCCAGCTCTGAAAAACAGGCTTCAGCATATTAAAGAGCTTTAATACCTAAACTTTTCACCCAAGTTGGCCAAGAATTCTCACAAATTATAAGTTTGCGTCTTCTGACTTATTATTCTGAGTAGTTAATTCAAAGTAATAACCCTCAAATGAGTAATTCCCATTCTAGGCCAGTTAGGATTAAATTGTTAATTACACTTTAAACACATTAAAGCCTGTATTTACCACAAAGCCTTTAGTGCAACAAATTTTCATGAAACGTCTTTAGATTTTTTTTCTAAACAAACAAATTTTCTTGCAGTCTTTTAAATAAGTCTTCATCAGAGTTTCTTTTGAGAGGAGTGGGTTAGCTGCTTTTTTCAGTTTTTTCTTCTTGTACCTCAACGTGACAGAATAATATTCACTGTGTGCAGAAAATCGGGGAAAGTGGACGAGTGAGGGACAAAAGAGAACAGTCATGTCTTCAAAAAAATAAAAAGATTTAACAAAAAAAATAAAAAGTCCAGCAAAGAGATGAGAGATGTGTCATCCTTCGGTTGCTCCTGTGCTGTAAAACAAATTTTCAGCTTTTAAAACGTCTCGTTGTTGGTGCTCAAACACTAGTTTCTGTCTGTCAAACTGTTATTTTGGTATCTTTCATAGATTCTAACGAAGTTGGAACAAATTGTGTATTTTATTTTATCTTATTTTATTTTGACAGGCTGCAAATAAACTAAGTTCACAAAGATCCAGTTTAAAATAATCTTGTTTGTTTGTTTCTTTTCCCTAAGTTTTTGCTTATGTGTCAACAAAAATAAGTGAATAATTCTGGGAGTGTTGGAGCCTTTTTTGCTTGAATAATAAAGTGCCTGAATGGTCAGAGAGAAAAGAAAAAGTAATAACTAAAGCATTTCTCTGAAACCCATAAACTCAGTTTTACCTCAAAAGTGGAAGATATGAACTCAAACATAAAAAAGGTTATCCTGAACTATATTAAAAAGTGCAGTTTGAAGGAGTTTATTCCAGTAATTCCCCAATACATTCATTTGTAATTGTGAAATGTGGGTATGCACTCAGTGTAAACAAAGCACATGGAAGACTGAAGTCTGTAGGGAAGTCAGGGACAGGTCATGAAGTGGGTATCCTAAGAAGATGGTTTCTTTGGTTCCTCCACGCTACTGAGGCTCCTGTTTGTTAAATTAATAAACTATTCAATGGCCGATCTGTCTTGTTTCTTCAAACTTCCATCATCCAGTCCACCAAATGAGTCAACAACAAAATAAGCTGTTTGGCAGAGAAGATTTGGCAAATAGTTCCTGTGCACAACCCACTCTACTGCTCATCCCATTAATGCATGTTCCTTACAAATGTGGCACCATTTAAAAGCAAAATTAATGGGCTTTCCAACGATATAATGTTAATTACCAAGAAGCACTGTTATAACAAAGAAATAATCAACAAACACAAATTTACTTACTTTTTCTATTACAAATATATATATATATTGATGTCACAGGTGGGGTATTATGTATTTTCCAGGCACATAGTTCAATTCTATACCACAATCAAGTAACTATGTTACTTTCAGTTTTTATAAAATGCTGTGTATATCAAAAATAAATTTGATTTTGCACATCTAAACACCTCTGTCTCTTTAAGAACCTTCTACCGTTTTTGACACTCCCACTTCAGCACATCTTCACAACAATGCTTCAGGGAGGGATCCTGCAGACTGAGCTCCAGGGATGTGTTATATACAAATAGGCGGAGCTTTGTACCAGCAAGAGTGTAAAGCTCCACGTGGCAACCACATGAGAGTCAATGATTTTTCAAACATGCATGAATGAGTCAAAGCAACACTCTGGTATATTTTTGATGAGGGAATGACAGTATAACATGACATAAACCTCCGAAAAATCGATTTTGCATACTATCACCACCAGCACCCACCCCTACATTAAAGAGGAACGACACAAGTTTGACCCATTAACTTCAGTGGTTTTGTTGACCCCGCCCCACCGGGACAGACGGGATACAGGTTCCAAACGCCCCCTCTGAAAGCCCCTCGTGGACGCGCGGAGCCTCCGCAGCCGGACCGCCCGCCTCCTTTCATCTCTCCTCAGAACAACACCTCACCGTCACCTGGCTGACAGAGGAGAGAGAACCGCGGAAAGACGATAGAGGATGTGATGGTTCCGGTTGTGAAGCGGCTTCCGGACGGGTTTCTTCTGTAATTACTGACCGGTGTGGTGCTGGAGAGGAGGAAGTAAGAGAGAGTCCGGTTCGGTTCGGAATAGAGCGACTCTCTCAAACAGGTTGTTGGAGATATCCTTGAGTCTGGAAGGTAAGTCAGCAGGTGTGGGTTTGAGATTTATTTAGTGAATAATGCTGCCAATTAAAACATCACCTGTGATTAAAAGTTCTTTGTAGAGCCACCGGAAGTGAACAATAAGCTGACCCTGCAATTAAAGTGAACTCTCAAAGCTGCAACTGCTCAGAAAAACATGTTTGACATCGTTCTGTTTGATCTGCAGAGTGACAGCCAGGATGAATGGTGTATTTTGGTGTTAATTAGACAGTACCTGCTCTCATCTTCACTCCATCCAGCTCATTTCCAGCAGCTGCATTAAACACAACTAATCCTAATGATCATCTAATGTTGCTTTTTCTTCTTCAGGGGCCTTTGGAGCACAGCCCAGGATGCCTTCCCTCAGGTGACTTCTGCAGGTAAGATTTGTCTACATTGTAAGGAATCTACCCATCCACTATACTGTTTCTGTGGTGAGTTTGATGTTCGCTCCGGGCGAGCTGAGGAAGAGAAATTGCTGCCTTGTGCTTTTTCTGTTTACTTTATCTCAGATCTCAGCTGCTGGTTTAGTGCTTTCTTTAATTTTGGCATGCTTTGCACAAAGAAGCAAGAGTGTACATTAACTTCACCAAAAAATGATTCATGTTGTCGATCACACGGGATTAAAATAGGAATCTGAGTTCGAAAATGATTTTTCTCACTCGTTCTTTGCCCCCCTCGTCTCCGGCAGCAGGTGTCCCTGTCCTACATCAGGACTTGTTCCTCTCCTCACACACTCAGATGAGTGCTCTCAGCGGCAGAAAAGTCCAGATTTTACTACCTGAATAAATTGCCCTGTGATGGAAAAGGATTGTTAAAGGAGCGATACGTGAATAATTGAAGCCCCGGGGCTTTAAATTTTGCAGCAACTCGCTGGGATTTTATCTCCAGTGCAAAGTTGGCCACCTCAACAAAATATTAATATTATTATTTAAGAATGGATATATCAGGGATACGCTCGTCGTCTCCCTGTATGTTCTCTGTGTCCCGTCTGTCACCAGCGTTAAAATCACCTCTGTGTCTTCTCTCTGAGAGGATTTTATTCATTGTGCAGATTTTGTTGATATCCTTAAACATGTTGCTGTAAACTGAACAGGAGATGAAGTTGATCCTTTTGACTTTCATCACATAATTATATTCCAAACACTAAGTCATGCTGAATCCCTATGAAACTGATATCGTGCTGTAATGTCTTTACACCTGATTACTGATGATTAGGGTGTCGGTGCATTAGAGCACTTTTATTGCTGCTTTGTGAAAACAGAAATTGTCTCAAATCTTGTACAGCGTACACACCAACATGTGCAGCTCAATCAGAAAATAGTCTGCAACAACTTTTAGCTTTAAATTACGCACCACAGACAAAAATCAAATCAGAATAATAAGGGAGTTTTATAGGCTCAGACATACATTACAGTATAAACATAATTCAAAGTTTAAATGAGTTACAGAAAGTTGGATTTTACATGTCTGATCTGGTTTTATCTTTTGTGGTTTTTATACAGTCACAGCTTAAGTGTCGGGATTTAAACTGTGTTTAACCAGAAGTTGATAAAGTCAAACATACTAAATGAGCTGTCTAAAAATTTTAAAGATATTTTGCTCTCACAACTTATTTTAGTTAATCAATACCATCCATCCACTTGTTCTAGAGTCAGATCGCGGTGCAGAGCTCAGACCTCTCTTTCCACAGCCACCTCTTCCAGTTCTTCTGGGAGGATTCTGAGGTGTTCCCAGACCAGACAGGAGACCTAAGGGCTCATTATACTCCATCTGAAGCCGATCAGCTGACTTGCGGTCATGTGGCTGTTTGATGTTCGTTTTTGCGCACAGCTTTCATACCTCCTGAGGCACACCGCTCCGAGCTCCTGGGAAACACCTCCCGCTGGGGTACAGGTCACTACATGGGGTTTCTTTCCACTGGAGTCTAAACTATAGACAAAGAAAAAGGAAACTCTCATACCTGACGGTTTTTTGTCCACAAATCCGTCCCAGTTAAAGCTTCTGCAGACAAAATGTCTCTTTTATCGCCATCCATGGGTTTTTGGCCATTTGACTATCTTTACAAACGTTTGGAAGTGAGTAGTTTTATTTAGTTATTCATTTTTTTGGAAACGAGTGGTTGAAGCAAAATGCAGCATCTGAGCGATTTCAGCATAAACACATACGCCCACAAACTTTTGACCAATCACACGATAAATTCTTATGTGGAAGGAGTGAAAAGTTCTCTCCTTGTGTTGTGACCAGAAGGGGCGGCAGATTCAAAGCTGCGAACAGGATGTCGTGATTTTTCTTATGCAACTGCGACAATGAGAGCCGATTAGGCAGTTCGGATGGAGTTTGTGGAGGCCCATAGTCTCTCCAGCGGGTCCAGAGTCTTCCCCGGGGTCTCCTCCCATTCGGACATGGCTGAAGCACCTCCCTACTAGATGAACCACCTCAACTGGAGGTGGAGCAGCGGCTCTACTCTGAGTCTCTCCTGGATAACTGAACTTCTCACCTAATCTCTGAGGGAGAGTCCAGCTACCCTCATTTCGACCGCCTGCATCAGCGATCTCGTTCTTTTGGTCACTACCTAAAGTTTGTGGCCGTAGGTGAGGGGGAAAACGTAGACCGACCGGTAAACGGAGAGCTTCATCGAAACAAGACATTTTTGTCTTTTGTCATCCAGACTGTCTCTCACTGCAGTATTACATGTTTTTTTTTTCATAAACAACTTCCTGAGAGGAATAAATAAATAAATTGTTGACCAAAAATGACACCTTTTTAATTCTCACTTTTCTTTGTTTATGTGGGAGCCCTGTGAAAAACCTGTTCATTGTGCCAACAGTGTCAAAGCATTCATTGTTTTCAGTCAGTGCTGCCCCCTGGGGGGCATGCCCCTCACTTTGGGAATCTCTGTGCTAAATAAATTTGTTTTGCTGTGAGCTGATTGGTTCTGTGGTCAGTTAGGCTACAGAAATGACTGGAAATCAAAATGCAGTTTTAACAATGATAGAAATACAAACTTGTGTGTGTAGTTGAAGGAAGTGGTTCTTTTAAAAGTTTTGAGTATCTAGGAAGTATTTTTATCTTACCAACGCTAACTAGTTGTTTGATTTCCAGCTCATCAAATTCTGATGTGGCTTCATGTTGTCTAAATAAATGTTTTTGTATCTTATCTTACCTCAGCAGCATATTTCTGAAAATATCAGTTTATATATTTTGCAGCTTTTGGTTCTTTAATTGAATTTTCATTTCAAATCTTCCGTCATTTCCACGGCTCGTTTAGGCCTCATGTGGGAGAAGAAGCTTCTAATTTCAAACCACAAATCATCTTCCCACATAAACCATCTGAGGGAGGCTGTTTTAGTTTTTTGTTCTCCCTCTTCTGTGTTCAATCAGGGATCTGTGTGGGGGATGGGTGTATATCTCATGACTGTGAGGTTTTTCTGCATTTAGTTGACTTTCGTATGATTGTTTCATTTCCCACAGAGAAAACAAATTAAATTATGGCACCTTTTTTTTCACTGCTGCCTCTCATTTCCTGCTTTTCACTCTGTCAAGAGATGATAAAAGTGCTAAATATAGTTCTGCTACTGGAGTGTGAAACCTCTGCACCTCTCTCTGCATTTTTAGTACCATGGAGGTCGGAGGAAAACAGAGGATTTTTGTAACGTGAACAAAGACTTAATCATCTCAACAACAAACATTTTATGTCTGAAAGAAAAAACTAATTGGAAAAAATCAAGAATATCATGTTGTAGAATATTGTTCTAGTTGCAGGTTTCATTATGTGAACATTGTTTCTAGATCTATTTTTGGTGCTTTAAATACTATGTCCTTGAATTTTAATCGGAGAGCCTACATGTAATTAATTTTTTACTGCTTAGTCATTTACATCTGTAATTATCCTCAAATTACCCACTAACTGACTTTATCTTCTGTCACTCTGACCCAGACTCTGCGAGCTGTAGGCTCGAGGCTTTGATCATTTTACAGAACACCAGATAGTAATTCACTTCTTTGAATAATTGATTACATGTTAAGATTAAAAAAAAACAATACATTACTTGGCCTTGTTAGTCATTTAAATCTCTAATTGTGTGCATGATGGGTAGAAAATGTAGAGAGTTTTCTGTTTTGTTGCATAGAAGAGAAAAGGTGACTTTTTATGAGAGATGAATAGAAAATATTAGCATTAAGTAACCTTTTAACACATTGATATCAGTTAAAATCTAACTAAATTTAGTGCTTTAAAATTATTTTAACGATTTAATTGATTTATTGATGATTCTCAGAACTTTACTGTTCCCTCCTTCACATGATGTTTAACAGACTGAACAGTTCTTGGTGATTAATCAGGGTTATTAAAATGTTACACCTTCATGCTTATTTGATGCAGTTATAGGTTTAGTGAGGCAGTGGTTGACATGCTTCAGCTAATTAGTTAAGGGAACTATTAGTTTAGCAGATTAGCTTTTTTACTAACTTTGAAAACCGTTAGCAGACCAATTAGCTTACACTAAATGTATGTTTTGCCAACTTTAAGTCTGCTAACGGCTAATAAAACGAACAATAATCCAACATCAGCAGGTTTGTGTCAGTCCCAACAGTCTTCAGCTCCAAGGAGACAAAGACGTGACAGTGCGTGTCGGTTGTCTTCGCGGTTAGTGATTAGCTGTTAGTGTTAGCTACATTTCTTATTTTATTTTTTACATGATTAGCAGTTTAGCATAAGGAAAGCCACTTTTTTTTAGTTGGTGGATTATGAGTTAACAAAGCTACATTTTTGGTTAGCTGTGCCCACTACTGGAGACAGAGCTGAAGCCAGTCAGAGGTTTGTAGACAGCAGATCAAAGTTCTTTAGATCTCTGGTTACTCAGTTTGCACAGTCCTGAGTGTCTAAAGCTTTGACATTAAAATCACGTCTAACACAACTTTGTATAGAGGAAGGTCAATGTAAGCAATATGGAAGACTTTTTACATTTTATTTTTTATTCTTTCCTGATCGTCATTTTATAACAGTAGGTGGCAGCAATGCACCATAAAGTTGTTTACTGAGCACCAATAAACACCATAAAAGCAGAAGCTAAGTTGAGGACTTTCAAAGTCAGTGACTAACTAGAAGACATCTCTGGGAATTCACACACGTACTGATGGTCAAAAGCTACAGCCTCTGCTGCCCTGGGCCACACTGAGAGAAGCGAGGCTGCCATGCACCAGCGCCACCGGACCCTCTGACCACCATCCGTAGGCAGGCGGGTGAAGTGTTTTGCCCAAGGATACAATGACTGAGATGGCTGGAATGACCTTCCTGTTCCAGGATTACTCCCATAACCACTCCACCACAGCCGTGAAAAAAAGACATTAATGAAAAGCATGAAAGTGATTCTCGGGTGGAAATGGGTGGAATGTTGCCTAGAGGTCAGGGTAGGAGGAACCTTTCAGTGGAGGAGTTTGAGTGTCTGAGATGGATTGACGGATCAGAAACCCATCCTCAGTAATGAGGGTGTTGCTTTGGTTGGTTGTGGTGAAGAAAAAACTGAGTAATAAAGCAAAGCTCTTGATTTACTGGCTCATATATGTTCCAACCCTCACCGATGGTCATGAGGTGTGGATCATGACTGAAAGAACTAGATCATGGATACAAGTAGCTGAAATGAGCTTCCTTCACAGGGTGACTGGACTCTGCTTTTGGGGAGACCTGCTGCTTCTCTGAAAGGAGTCAATTTGAAGATGTTTAGGCATCTGATTAGGATGCCTCTTGGACCCCTCATTTTAGAGGTTTATTGGGCATGTCCATCTGGACAGATCCAGAACTCACCAAAGTGATTGTGTATCTTCTCTGGCCTGGGAATGCTTTGGGACCCCTAGGTGGAGCTGGAGAAAAGGATGTCTGGGTTTCTCTCTTGGACCTGTTGCATCTATGATCCGACTACGATTGCAGTATAAAATGAAGATGGCAGTAGGAATGTAGGGATAATTGACCTGGTAAATCTGAAGCAGTGAGTCCTACACCTTTCTGGGGGGAGAGAAAGACATGGGAACTGTGGATTTGACCCAAACTGACAGTGCATATCAGAGTCCTCCACCACGGATCATTGGTGAGCCTGAAAAGCTGCCAACTTATTAAGTAGCAGCTGCTGAAACCATCTCTGAGGATGGCACTAAGCTGTTCTGACTTCCTGTTACATGTTCAGGTTAGCAGCCAGCAGGGTTTTTAAATCTTCAGATTTTTTAAATATCCCATTCAAATCTAGGGGTTTTACTTATGTAGCACTTTCTTTTTTTTTTTTTGGTTTAACGTTTTCTTGTGTGTTTCTCAGTTGTCATCATGGGACACTAGTAGTCATACATGAACTGTGCTGGATCCTCAGATGAGTCTTCTAGCTGGTGCCATTTGGTGTCTTTGTCTCTCTCCAGTCTGTTGGAAATTCTCGAATCTGAGCCTTTTTACCTCAGCGCTTCCTTCCTTGCATAATTTGGTTGCATGTTAGTCAAAATCACTTATTTTTGTTTTTAAAAAGGTTCCGTTGCTCTGTCGGTGTTGATAAATGTCACAGAAAGACCACATTTCTCTGTAGAGCAGCGCCACTAGCATTTTTACACAGGTCTTAGTTTTAAACTAATGGACAGAGAGGAACATTATGTACAGTTTGGTGGAAAAGAAGAACATGATTGGGGGGGGGGGGGGATGAATAAGAAACCAGAGAATAAAGAGTGTGTGTGGGGGATAAAAAGAACTCACTTTGCTTTTAACTACATTATTGTGGTGCTGGTGTATATAATTTAGTACAATGACACAAAGATGCTGCAGATCGAGCTGCCAGGAAAACAGACCTGTGTGCTCATTTAAACACTCACTGACGCAGTACATGGATACTGTGAGGAAGCTATCAAATACAGATTTAAATCTGTCCCTGTTTAACATTAGAATCATAAATCTTTTCGATTGTTTTAATGGCTCCATCTTACTCACCTTTATGTTTAACAGCTGAACACCGGGGGTTGGGGTTTAAAAACAATGCTGGTTCAGAGCCGTAAAGCACAACAATCCACACACACATCATCCTTCTCAGCATTTTTTGGTTTAAATTTAATCATGTAAAAAGTTCATAATGTCCAGGTAAAAATTGGGCTAAATTAAGAGAGTGCTCCCAGTGCTTACAGACAGATTAAGTCCATGTATTGCCTACAACTGAGTTATGATTTTCGTTTGGTTACAAACGTTATCCCAAAGATGTTTTAATATCGGTCCGCAGCCTGTAGCTCGATGTCATTTATACGCTCAGTAGAACCTCCTGACACATTCTGGTCAGCTTTTACAACATAAAAATGCATTAGTGTGCCGTCTTATATACCACTATCTATCTGTTTCAGCTCACAACTTAAGGTCCTGTCACAGTAACCTGCTGCTCTGGGCCACACAAAGATCTTTGGTTCCTCTGAAGCAACTCTTTGAAGCTTTGACCAAAGCAAACACAAGAATATTTTTTGATATACAGGTAAAAGCCAGTAAATTAGAATATTTTGAAAAACTTGATTTATTTCAGTAATTGCATTCAAAAGGTGT
>JARVJO010000173.1:3711840-3749127 GCA_031762555.1 Cynodonichthys magdalenae | reverse complement strand
ACTCCTCCACTTGGGGAAGGACCTCCTCCCTGACCCGGAGAGAGCACCCTACCCTTTTCCGGCTCAAGACCATGGTCAAGCTCAGGATGTGATTTTTTTCTATTTTTATATCGGGGTGGAATAAAATAATCATTGTTGTTAATCAAGGGTGGGATGTTATGCTTTTTCCAAGATGTGCAGACATGCTAAGGATAAAAACACACACATAGTATTTTTGCAACCATAGAGGGGTTGATCAACATCAACAGGTTTGAGGTTTCAGAGAAGAAGATGCGTGACACAGACTGAGTGACGGTCGTCTCGGTGCTTAGAGATTAGCTGTTGGTGTATTCAACTTATTTAGCTGTTTAGCATTAGCGAAGCTATATTTTTAGTTAGCGGATTATGAGTTAGTAAACCAAACTTTTTGGTTAGCTGTGCCCACCACTAGTTTTCATGTTTGAGACTAAGTAGTGTGCATGGGTTGAAATCACTGCTGCCAACTCCTCAGTAAGAAAAGTCGCTACTGGCTGTCTTTACAGCTGCTAAAAGCCTTTAAATGATGTCATCACCTAATTTACATATTTGGACATTTGCCAGTCTAGGCTGTAGGAGAGATGTCAGAGGAAAAAGTCAGTAAAACACTACATACGTTTCAAATTAAAACTGAAGTTAATTAAATAATTTCATGACTTCAATGCTTGGATTCACATTACATAAATACATGCGGTGGACGCAGTGTGGAGTGGGTCTCCTCTCTGCTCTGACTGCAGCTGGGGTTGCTGTGTGAAGGCTCGGTTGTAGTCACGCTTTGGGTACACCAGGGCACACCTTCAGCCAGTGGCGGAGGTGTTTATATTTGGTGTTTACGTTGTTGTAGTATTCTCCAAAAGGACATGTGGCAGTACACTTTATAACTTGTGAAATGTTGTAAATAGGAGAGCAGAAGTGTGATGAACAAACAAACGGTCTGAATGGTGGGCAGTGCGCACAGCCATTGCGCAATTACAAAAATTTGGAGGGCAACAACCACGTGCCGGGACACGGGGCAGGGACGGCACGATTGAGTCACTGTTCGCCCGCGCCCCCTCATGCTGTGTTCAATGCATCAACTATAAACCTCTCTTCAGGCTTCAGTGAGTCAAACCGCTTGTCAGTGCTGTGGAAAGTGGGAGGGGCTCACTGCACCACTTGCTGTTCGCTGAGGAAAGTGCTATTGCAAAGACTCCAAGAACATCATAAAAAGTCACTAGATTTGTGGCTTATCACTTTTTGGAAAAATGTCAGAGCGGTCTAAAAACTCACTAACTCTAGTGACAGAGTTGCTACATTACACTGGTTGAAGTACAAACATCAGAGCTCCAGTGGACATTAAACTACAGCATTACTGTGCAACTTTTTCCACAATCAACATAAAAAAAACTAACATTTCTAGAGTTATTGACAGGTAAACAGGATCTTACGGTTATTACAGTTTTTGAGTTATGTTTGTTTATTTATAGATTGTTTTTGTGTTGACCTTTTCCTGTACACAAAAGCCTCTTCTGTCCCTGCAGGAGATCCGTTGAGAAGTGGTTTTGAGAGAAATACTCCACGGGTTGTCATGGTTCCCTCCTCTTCATGTTCTTTTATTTTCTGCATGTCCTGCTGTTTTCTATTGTACTTGTCTGATAAGCCACTACAGAGGAGGTCATGTGAATTATTATATGGTTTCTTTGTTCCTTTTGTTTTTTTTTTTTAATTATTCAAATATTTTATAAAAATGGAATAAGACAATCTCAACTTATGACTGGATTTTAATTCTGGGTTTTTGTATTTAGTGTTGTCTGCCACAGTATTCAATTTCTAACTTGATACAGATACTAAAGAAAAAAACTAACATTTCTGATTAACTGTTTCTAACAAGCTTTATTTGTTGGATGTTTGCTTCTTGTGCAGACTGATATTAGTTTGGTTCTTTTTTAGGCACCGTCTCTGCAGCTTTTCCTCAACAGTTTAATTTTGTGTCGATGTGCTTTTAAAACTGCTGTTAAAGTTTGTGGTCGAGTCAGCAAACCCTTTGTCTGTACATGTTGGGCCACACAGAGCAAAATACAAAAATACATGTCATCGTTTGAGATATTGTTTTTGTTTTTACTACACAAACTCTGAGTTCTTCAAATGAATGTCTTGTATCCTCGCCTCTTGCAAGATTACTGCTGATTCCACATTTTTTTTTCTTTTCAGAAACCGCTCTGTTGCGTTATATTCATGTTGCTTTTCAGTTTAAAGAACTGACAGGTAGGGGGAAGCAACAGACGGTAAGCTGCTTCCTGCAACACAAGCACAAATGACAAAGCTGAAGTAAAATTTTCTCCAAAGCCACAGCAACATTATATTATTTTTTGTACAAGACACAAACACACTTATTCCTGCTTCCAATGTTTTTTTCCTAACTTGTTTATACAAGTTTAGTGTTTTAGGTTAGTGTGAAATCAAATTTGTCTTAACCTAAAATATACAACAAATAATGTCTTCAACTCAGCCTCTAAAATATATTTCCCTTCACGCTGCTTTCTTACTATGTGTGGTCAGAAGATGTGATTGTTCTGTTCTTTATTCAGTCCAAGAGTCCTTCCCTTTTAGCTTTTACTGCAGGACTGTGAAGAGCAAGTACGTTCCTTTTTTATTCCTCCTTTATTGTCCCCACAAGAACAAATTACCACATTAAAGTGGTAAATGTTCCCATTAGCTGAATGCATGCTCAAGGCTACGGTTGTATTGAAGTACAGTTGTAAGAGATACTTAAATAAGTTTTAAACATGTCCCGAAAATCCCCAGAGGTGTTCTGATAGGCCGACAGGTGAGGCTGCAAATGACTGCGATATTTATTTGTTCGTTCCCAGTTACTTAGTAGGAACCCCAGAACATCAGCAGCTTCAACAGGTTCTCCAAAATATTTATCTCTGAAATAAATAGTGTTTGTGTTCTTGTCCAGAGTTCCTGCTTCATACACTTTTTTCCACAATTTACTTGTTGTGTTTCTCTCTATGTGGGTCTTGTCACAAATACAGTTTAATATAAGCTTTATCCAGGGTGAGTCAAAAGCCTCAGGACACCCTTTTATTTCAAAAAAGAAAGGAAAAATGAAATATCTGAATACCCCAGCATGTAATGAGTGAGAAGAACTATCTTTGGCTTTAAACATGAGAGATTGCAAATCTGATTGCAGCAAATAATTTCTGAGACAATTCTGGTCTTTGATATGCTGCATGACCACCTTCCCATTGGAAAAAAATTTGTTCTTGATCCAATATGGCGGCTTTCAAGATGTGTCTTGGTCACCCATTACTTGCTGGGATATTCAGATATTTCCTTTTCCCTTTTTGTTTCTGAAATAAAAGGGTGTCTTTTGACTCACCCTGTACGTTATTTTTGATGTTCCAAAAACAATGTGCTTTTTACTTTTGCATCATGCTTGAAACATTTGCACTTCACTCAAACACCCCTGTGTTACTGAGATATTATTTCCAACAGAGAAGTAGAAAGGTTTTGGCTGAGAGGTAAATGTGTGAAGACTGCAGAGATTCAGAAATTCGAGATGAGTTGTCAGAAATGTTGAACAAGTCGTCTGAAAACTAAAGTTTTAATGTCGATCCAGGTCAACCACCGTTTGTCCCCTTTAGCGGGTTAGCCGAGGGCAGGAGGGACATTTAAAAAAAAAAAGGTGAAAGATAATTTGTTTTTCTTGTACTTGCAGCATAGTTCTGGTTAGAGGAAGAAGATTCATTGACTTCAGTCACCAGGTCAAACTTGTGGGGTTTTGTGATGCAAAGCTGTCATCAGTCTAAGAAAAGTGTGGGATTGATTTAGATAAATGGTGTTCATCACCACCCTAAAGGCCTCCTGACTGATTACCAGAAATCATTAGCACTGTTGTGTTTTTTTGTTTTTTTTTGTTGTTGTGATCCAGCAAACCAAATTATCCCACATCTTGATCCCGAAGTCTTGAGGTACGACCAGGATGAGAAATCCCTGCTTACATGTTTTAAGTTTATAGTTACAACGTCGGTGTTCACAAATCCATATTTGACAGCTTCGGTTGTTATTTCTGTTTCTCTGCGTGTCTTTGAAGGGTTTGATGGAGAGCTGGTCGAATGTCAGCGGGAACTATTGTGATAACCGGAGGAATCCTTGCTGGAGTGATACTGCTGTGCATCGTAGCAGTTCTCTGTTACTGTCGGCTCCAGGTACCTACCTGTGCATGTACTGTATGTCTTGTTGAAAAAAGTATTAAAAATTTAGGGCATTAAATAACGCAATGTAAAACTATATCAAGGTGATTTAAAACAAATAAAGCCTGTGTTGATTTGTGAGTGCTGGTAAATGAGTTCAGAACTTGCTGAAAATAAAGTCTTTATAGGGTCAAGATTCAACAGAAGAGATCATGAATGAGGAGCTATGGTTTGGAAATATAGGTTTCTAAAATTCCTTTTTTAAACTAAACTTAAACTAGAGGTGGAGTTGGTAAAGATCTTTTATTTTTGTTAAAATCAAATTTAACTCAACCATGTCTTTTTAGACTAAAGTAGGCAGTGCTTTGTTTGGTGGTTCAGGACTGTGGTAGTTGTACCAGGTTTACAACAGTAATATATGTACAAATACTCAGACTGAGCTTTTTTTTAGTTTTATAGACCTTTATTTGGTTGGAGGATATAAATGGCCTGCAGTGCATGTTTAAACCTAGTGCTGGGCAACATTAACTCCAGAGTTTTCAAAATACCATCATTTAAGTAATGTTGGAGCTCTTATAGACCAAGTATTTACACAACAAAAAACACTTTGCTTTTTTAGGCACAAGTTTTTCCTGGGGGTCACAGTCAACTCTTGCGTCGGCCACAGATTCTCTTTCCTTATTTTGTCCATCTCTACCACACTCAACACCTTCATCAATGACATTAGCTTGCCTTGTGCTGCTCTATTTTCTGCATGTGCATTCAGCAGTGCAGCAAGGAAAAATGTCCCCATGTTCCACCTCAGTTCAACAATTTTTCCAACAGCAACAAATAGTTAGGATTTTTAGGATGTATTTTACAACATACCTACATTTCTCCATGTTACAAGAGTATGTAGTTACCTGGTGCTCTACACCTTAGCTAGGAAAAATTATTGATTTAACAAATACAGCCATAATGTGACAAGAGCAGACTAAAACACTGCATGTTATTTTCAGCAGCTATGCTAAAATGTACATATATGATATTGTAAATGATGAAATCAGATCAAAGTTACCTAAAGACAAGAGATTAGCAGCTGTGTAATTAACCAGTTAGTTTCTATTGTGTTAGAGCAAATGATGTCATTTATTAGGGGGTTATGTTGACTGGATCAAATTATTGTGGGGGTCATGATTATAAAGGAACAAATCAAACTTGAACGAGAGTGAATTTCAAAAGAAAAGAGAAGAACAAGCTCTGTTCATACTGTATCTCTTTATATCTTTTAGTAAAAATGTTTTTCGTGTGACTGTGTGAATTCTGTCTCGTTGTTCCTGCAGTATTACTGCTGTAAGAAAAATGACTCAGAGGTGGATAAGGCCTCGGTGGCGGGAGCCGATCCATTGTCTCACTTCCCCTGCAACGCCTGCAATGCCCTGGCCATGGACGGCACGGCTATCACCCCGGTCTCTTTGGACCAGCTGGACACGGGTTCCCTCCACAAATCCTGCCCCACCTGTTCGCCGTACCCCGTCTGCTCTGGACTCACAGAGGACATGCGTAACGGAGGGGAGCGGCTGGGCTTCCACACCTACTACAACAACCCATCTGTAACGCTTTCCCAGTCCGTCACCCCGCAGAGCTCCTCCCCTCAGAGTTTCTACAATCCCACGGACTCGTTCCCTCCTCCGCCGCGACCCTACAGCACCGACGTTTGACTCCTCATTCTCTGCAAACTCACCAAACACCTCACATGTGCTGCTTGGTTTAGGACTGAATTCAGGTAATTTATTAAGATATAAACACCTACACCGGTATTACATCTCACTCTGACATTCGTCATTTACCCACGCTCATTCACACAAAGAGGTGACCTACCAACTCAGCCCACAGAGCTCTTAGCAGGGCAATAAATCCACTCCGCAGCCCACAAAAGCTGCAACGTGAGGAACGTTTGATCTGCAAGCGATGAGGCACAGTTCTACCAGGACAACAGTTTGTACGGCACAGAGCTAAATCCCACCTCCCTGATGTGGGTGGGATCTCAGTGTAGATGTTGGAGCTCAGGGATCAGTGCCGTCACTCGAGCCACATGAGAAATGGGTCCGGAACCTTTTCCTGAATCCTTTTTTCTAAATGATTTAAAAGCAAGATAAATTGTTCTGTAGATATAATTCTGCAGTTTACATAAAAATCATGTGAAATAAAGTGTTTCTGAAAAATTGGCACCAAATGAGAACAATGGTCCAGGAAACTTTGTGGAGAATTGATTGTAACTCCCAAGATCCTGGTCATTCAGTATAATCAGGTAGTCAGCGGACCTCATAACGTAGTTGAACCTAGACCAGACCAACAGGCTTGAACAGTAAGCATGATGGGTGCATCACTTCTGCTTCCTCTCTTCTTACCCCGATGCTCCATCAATCACAGGGTGGACTCATCAGACCACATGACTTTCCTTGCACAGTTCTTAACCAAATTTGACTAGTTTCATCAATCTCTTAGATGTTCTCTTTGCTTGGTTCCATAAATTTGACCCTTCTGAAACAAATTAACATCTTTTCCACAACTTTCAACATGGTGGTTTAACAAATAGGAAGCTTCTCTGCATCAGTTAGGGTTAAATAGCTTGTCAGCTGAAACATGATCATCCATGCAGTAATTATCCAATACAAGGCTCTTACTATTTGCTTTATTAAATCCAGGTGGTGACCCGTTTTTGGCCGGGCTGTGTATTTAGGCTTATCTTTTTTCCCCATTCACTCATTCCAACAAAAACGCTGTAAAACTCTTCTTGTGCCACTAGGTGGCAAATTGTCCGAAGGAAAAAAATTATTAATTTCTTGGTTAAAGGTTTCACTAAACATTTTAATCAATTTTTTTGTTTGTTCATGAGTTCCTCTGTTAAGAGCACAAACTGACAGTGGGCGTGTGTGAAGAGGCTACGATGTCATTGTTTTCTAAAAATCTCCACATCTCCTCTGTAAACACAACAAATAACTTAAAAAAAACTCCACTTTCAAAGAAACATTGGTTTTTCTTACCAAAACTTGGTTTGTGTGTCCACGGGAGGTGCCATCAGCAAAATAATTTTTTTTTAAATTCCTAATACAGTGTGGGGGCGGAGCTTATGTATCCAAATCAAGTAAATTTATTTAATTGGCTTCCCTCATTAGCAGAGTCATGTCTTCGTTGTGAATAAGTTTTCTGTGGTTTTATGAAAGTACTACTGGAAATATTTGATGCATTTCTTCACCTACATATTTAAGAATAGATTCACAAAAAGAAATGGAAATTCCTCTGTCTCTTTTTAGTACTTTTTATTTTTTTTATTTTTTTAGTATCAAACTTTCCCAGTCATGAAACCACAGGTGAACTGAGAGGTTCAGTTTGAGACATGAGGTTTGTTTCAGCAGAAGAGTTTAAAAGACTTCCCTGACTGTCAGTATTGTTTTAGTTTCACTTTTTGTTTCCTCCATCCCCATCTGATAAGTCTGACTGGAAATGAAAACCCCCTTCACCCTCTAGCTCACAGCTAACGGTACACAAGGGCTAACAGTAATTCTTCAATATCAGCGCTAGTTGTTTACTAGTAATAGAAACTAGTACTAGAATACGGTTCAGAAGTGATTCACGAAGGGAAAAAGAGAAGTTTTCAAGCAGTTTTCTGAACCTTGCAATTCTCTGAAGAACTCCTCCCTCAGCCTGTGAGAAAAGTCTCACGTTTATTTTTGTCTTTTCTGGTAAATGAAACTCGAGCACCGAAACTGTCTGTTTTGTCTTGGTTTCTACTTGAGTTTGTGAACTATTTTTTGCTTACAAATTCTGATAAATTGACTGATTTCCCCTGATTTTAACCTTGTTCAAAATATGGATTATTTACAATGTTTTTCTGATTTTTAGAAGCCATTCTATCTGCACAATATATGCCTCAGTTTATTTATTTTTATTCATTTTTGGAGTTTTGTGAAAAATATAAAATGTGTCATTTAGTGATCTTTCATTTTATTTTTTGCTTTGTGTTCCTGTGTTCTGTCTGATTGGCGAATAAAATAAGAAATGTAAGTTTCAAGAATTTTTAGAACTGCTGACAAAATATGCTAAAAGTCTGAGTTTATAAATTTAGTATAATTGTGTTTGTTGCTCACTGACGAAATGAAATTAAACACCCAGAAGGAACGATCCGATTTAGATGTAATTTGGTCGACATGCAACACTTTGTAACATTCTTGTTGAAACGTGGGAGAGTTCAGAATTCAAGATGGCCGCTACTCACAACTCAGAGTAAAACTCTCTTGGGTGAGTCAAAAGTCTCAGGACATCCTTTTTTTTTTTTTTCAGAAACAAAAGGGAAAATTGCATTTTGAATACCCAAGGAAGTAATTGTAAGGTGGCCTATCTTTCATGTTCTGTCCAGAACATGGCCACCATCTTTAACCCCACCATATTGGATTGAGGGTACGTTTTTTTTCTGTTTCTGAAATGAAAGGGTGTCCTGAGTCTTTTGACTCACCGTGTAGTTTTTTTTTATTATTAGCTGCTGTCAGAGGAACATAAAGCTGCTTGGAGATTATCTTTTACCTTTAATGTTGATTTACCTTCCATCTTTAGCTCCTCAGACAGCTCTAACCTTCGATGTTTCTGCTTTGTGTTCATTATGATGCAAACGATACTAAACTAACCAGGCGCTTTTTTGTTTCCTTTGAAATCACCTGTGATTCTAATCAAGGTCACACCCTTAGTTTGAAACATGACTATAATGCAAAGATTGTCTTTTTTGGGGGTACAAACAGATCTATCAATACTATATTTGCTTATTTCTGTAAAACAATTTAAAATTCAATTCTGTTTATTTATAAAACACAACAAATCCTTTTTTTTCCCACAACTGTGGCGTAATGCTTGTTTACTTGAACTACCACCTCTCCTTCTGGGTGATAACCTTTTTTTTTTTTTTCATCAGTGTATTTGTGATGCAGTATTTATACAAAAATATTATGGGTGTATTCACAGTACCCTGTTTAGTCCCTTTTAATCAAACTGTAGTTTGTTTGCGTAGAAAGTCAGGTTCGATTGGGGAGGTGTGTATGTGTAACCCAACTCTGATGCAGACCAAAGTGAACTCTAGGCCACCTGCAAACCCAGGTCTCAGCTTGATTGAAGTGAACTCTGATGCAGCGTGAATGCCAAGCGGACCAAAGACCGTTTCAAAAGTAGGAAGTGAACTACAGCACAGGGCATTTTGAGTAAATAAAACCAAAAACAAACACGCATGTCTAGCGCTAGTGGAAAAAATGGCTCGAGTTGAAGAGTGTTTGTTCAGCACATTTGCCAAAGACAAAAGAAAAATCCCACAACCACTAAAGTCCGACGTCACTCCATTTGTTTTTTACATTTCATAAAGAAGGAAGTTGCGCTCAATGTCTTGTTCAGAGGTTTTCGTGTTGTTTCCTTCACTGGTTCTCGATGCAGCGCCACCACAGGCGAGGAGGTGAACAAGTTGCTCAAAGGGTCCAGTTCGTTTGACTCAGTGCAGTGTGAAAGCAATGTCCCAATCGAACAGAGTCTACCGGACTATCAGGTGTGAAAACACATGGTAGGGTCCTGGTCCGGTAATCCTGAGGCTACGAGTCTGAGCTCAGGTTACACATTCGGTGGTCAAAACCCTGATCTTTAGTCTGTTTGTGTCGACCTCTGCAGAAAGGAGCAGCCAAAATAGAAAAATAAATTGTTAAATCACGTCGTTTTCACAGCTTTATCACATTTTTTTATAAACTGTTGTTATTTTTCCAAGTTTTGGTGTTTACAAACAACTATTATACTCTCACTTAACAAAATATAATCGTCATTGGGTGGGAGATGTATTTTTTTCACTAGCTGAACTGTGCTGCTTTTGATTGTTTAGGTTCTGTTTTTAAGCTTTGTTGCATCAATGGGATATGATTTGGTACACCTTCACGCTGAGAAAAATTCACCATGTTTCACAAAAATTGTTCCCATTTTTGAGCAAAAATAAATGTTGCTGTCTTCCTGGGCTTTTTTTGTGGGTCTTTTTTTTTTTTTTTTCTTACCAATGACTCAGACAAGAGAGGCAAGGTACTGAAATCTTGAGGGTTGAGAAAAGAAAAAGCACACTGCAGAAGTGTTGACCACAGAGGGATGAGAGCAGAAAAACTTGAGTAAAATTAAAGGCGGAAGTAAAGAAAACACCCACTCACTGAAGCTGAAGGAAGGGAAATAAAACCTGGGATCTGAGGAGAAATTTCACGAGTAAAGAAGAAATGAGAAGAAACTGCATCATCATGATGACTGCAGGAGAAATGTGGGCGGCGGTGCAACATCGTTATCCTGCTCTTCTGTATTTTCTGCTTTACCCGCCGGACAGGTTTGTTGTCCCGTCGGGCTGCTTTGTTGGAGCTTCACCAACACCCCGGAGTGACATATCACACATTCCACATCTTTCCACTCAGGCTGTGTTTATTTATCATGTCTGACAGGTTCAGAACATCTGAGTCCCAGCGAACAAGAGCGTAAAGACGGATAAGATCAGGTGTAATCTCATTATTGCCTCATAAATTGGAACCAAGCAGGTGATTATTTCATACTACAGGTTTGGAAACAGGTTTGTTGGGGAAGAAGACAGGTGAGGAGACTCTGAATGTTAAGCACTTGTGGGTGTGTTCAAAATCGTTTTGTTACCTCCCTTCAGGTAAACCGGCCCATAACACTTGTAAAAACACACACCTCCGTACTTAGTGTGTGGCTTCTACCTGTTCAGGTTTATTTCTGTCGCTCACCTTTGAGCTGTAAGCAGTTTTTCTTCCGGTTAACTTGGACTTTACCCGGACTTATTCCCGTTGATACTCCTGAACTGACTTCACGTCTCCGAGCTGTTTTTTTTTTTTTATTAAGCTGGTCTGCAGGTGGATTTGGAGACTTTACAGGCCGTTTCGAGGCGGCCCGCGTGGCTAAAGATCGGGGCAAGATGATGGAAGAGGTGTCCATGGTGACGTCCAACGACGCCCGAGAAATTGAACAGATGAGCGAGGAGGAGATCCTGGCTTGTCTGGTGGCCGAGGCAGGACCGGTGTTCAGGGTGAGGCTCGTCGTGGATTTGTTTACAAACTGTTTGGGTTTAAAGAACTATGTGTTGTTTTTAATCACCTGCCAATGAAAGGTGGGCAGGAATGGTTTTGCTTGAGCATCTGTTCCCAGTATGTTGGATTTGACCTATAATAGACCATTTTGTTGTTTTCTGTGCACATGGCATCGTGGTTAGGGGTCAAAGGGTATTTGGTAAAAACAAATGCACATTGCTATTAAATTTGACAAATGCGGCCATGTTTATTTTTCTGTTTTGTTTTGGGGTTTTTTTGCTCGAATGTTTGAGTGTCAGTGCACGGTAGGACTTTTTACCAGCAGGAGGTCAAAATAGAATGTGCAAATTTTAAGCTTTCATTTGTAAAAATATAACTTTACTTGTGACAACTTTATTTTTAACATAACTTTATGCATTAACCAATGAAATATACTTACGGCTTTCATTGTTGTTTAGTCTTTCAGGTTATTTAAAATTTTTATTCTTCCTATCTGCTCTTATTCACAGGTCCTACCAGTACTAAATGATCCAGGAGTTTGTTGGGACTTCTGCTCACGTGTCATGGTTAGTGTCTACATAACAATTTATATACAAAAACAAAAATGCTTCCAAATTAGGCAAAAAAACAAATTTATAGGTTAAAGATATTTATGAAAAATCTCATCAAAGTTTAATTATGGTTAATCAGTGAATCAGTTTAGAGCAAATATATCAGGTCTGTAAGACGGTGTAAATGTACAGGTTGAATTTGTTCAATTCCAATAGTGTTTCCATAGCAACCTTGTCGTTTATCCCGTATGACTGGTGACCCGGCCATTTTGCACATTTATAACTACAAAATAGTTAATTTATGGTGGTAGTCGCTGAGACAGATCCTTGACACATTTTCTGAGGATTAACAGATTGAGTAACAATTTGTTTTAATAGTTTGACTTTAAACTTTTGGAGTTATTTTTGACTGTTAGCAAAATATCACAAGAAACACTCCGATAAAAAAAATCTACAACTGATTAACTTATGGCATCAAAACAAATCAAGATGGCTGCCACAGCCCACCAACTTAAAAAAGAAACAACACAAAGTGTTTTTTGACCTACATGTGATGATGTCACAGCTGAGACTGTCAACACATATTTTAAGAGCCGTTCATTCTGCACAACCTGTCAGCTGATGAAGTTTGTTTGTTAGCCAAATATCACACGAACCACTGCACAGATTTGAACAAAACTTGGATAATAATAAAGTTAGACTTTTGTTTGGAACAAATTTGCTTTTGGAGTTGATCTAAAAGTAAATAGCTGTCTGCTAATTTACATTAGCTGACATAAAACTTTCTGTAACTCAGTTAATTTTACAGATACTGAGCTAAATTTCGATGTGGTAGTAGCTGAGAATCCACTCAGAGATCATCATGTTCTTTTTAAGGTTTGACTAAAACAACATTGAACGATGTAGTTGTCTAAAACAGAAGAAGCAACTTTTCTCAACATAAAATAATCAGAAAACTCTGACATGACAGGCGGGTGATATGCATTGATCCAAGAAACAAAACGTCTTTATTCAATGGCTTAGTCTTCAGAACCTGCAGAACAAACAAATTCCAGTTGTTTTCTGTTGGTGTACTTTTAGTTTTACTTTGTGACCTCACTTGACCTGAAAGTGCTGCACAACTTGAAAAGTGAGACTTCTTTTTTTTAAACTGCTGTTTTGTATTTGCCTGTGCAGAGAAGGGGGTGGTGGGGAAGCATCTCTTTAAATTGGCTCACTTGAATTTTAAATCGTTCTTTGTGGGACCCATTACTGACAGGCAATGACAAGCGTGAGCCCAACACAAAACATATTCCTCCGCATGACAGATTTTTGATCGGAGATAAAGCGAAATGCATCCTGCTTGTTCGTGTCAGATATTTAAGATATGACAATCCATTTCATGCTTTCTGGAAAAAAAACTCCCCCTCTATAAATTCCCCAACGCGTTGTAGATTACCATGTCCCCCATGTACTCAGCATTATCTTATCTTTGATTTATGCCTGTTTGGATGTCTTTCTGAAGCCTGTTCTTGATTTGTCAAGCTTATCCGACATCCTATAAATCTGTTGGGGAATGATAGCTTTTCTTGAGCTCGGTCAGAAATGATAGTTTTTCTACATTACTGTAATCTTAAATCAGCTCTGTCTCCTCAGGTCCCCACAAAGAAAGCTAAACTTCGGGACTTCCAGCTTCAGATAACGAATAAGAAAGAAGACCCTTTGGACAAGTACCTGGTCAGAGACACGTTTGACTCATATTGTTTTATTCATAAGCTGCAGATCGCTGATGTGTTTTTTTTTCTTTTTCTTTTTTGTGCTTTGCAGAAGGAAAACCGTCGGCTCCAGCAGACTAGTCTTCGCCTGGAGCAGGAAAACGACAGTTTGGCCCACAGACTAATCAGCAGCAAGGTTGCTCTGAGGAGCGCTCTGGACACGGTACAATCACAAACTGTCCTACAAACTTCAATACCGGATCGTTAAAATACCACATTCTTTCAAACAAGTACTTGGATCTGAGCCGATACTGATACTCAGTGGTGGGCACAGAAAACACCAGCAGCTAATCTCTAACCACAAAGACGACTGTCACTCATCTTCACGCGTCGTCGTCTCTGAGCTGAAGACTGGTGGGACTGATTCACACCTGTTGATGTTAGCTTGTTAGTTAGCTGTTAGCAGGCTTAAAGTTAGCAAAACCTAATTTAGCAGACGCTAACTGGTCCATTAACCGTTTTATAGTTAGCAAAAAAGCTAATTTGCTAAATGAAAAATTTGGAAACATGCCCACCACTGCTGATACAAATACTAACAAATGCAATTCCACTTCTTATAATTAGGAAAAGCTGTAATAACAAAAGTAATCTATTACAACGAGAAATTTATATTTTGAACAAACTTCCATCAGAATAAAGTGTTTCTCTGTTCCTACCGTATGTTCTCCTAGGGTTAATAATGAAAGTTGTGAAAGATGCTTTGCTCCTGCTTCAAATGTTAAAAAAAATATATATGCTGAATTTCAGTGCAGCCATTGCACCGTGGGGTGTATAAGAATAACGCTGACAAGAATTTATTTCCTGGGTGAATCATTGTTTCTGCAGGCAGAAGACAGAGTGGATGAACTAACCAAAGACCTTCTGAGGACCAGACAGCAACTTCAGGCTACAGAAGAGGAGAAAAGAGGAAACGAGGAAGAGGCTACCATGGTAACAGTGAAAGCAAAATACCTCATGGACCACTGCACAGAGTTGAATAAAACTCTTAAAAAGTAAACCGTGTTGGAGTTATCCTAATCCAACGTGGCTAACACAGCTAAGTGACTTTATTAAACACAAAAATAGCTAAAGCTCTATCAAATTTTATAGATACTAAGCTAAAACTTGGTGTGGTAGTAGCTGAGAACTAACACCTGCATGGCTGTTACGTCATTTACTAGGTTTGAGCAAAATGGCTATAACTGTTTACCCTGCTTGTTGATTTATAACTTTAACTCTGTGTAACAAATAAAAAGCATTTAAAAATCTATGATCTAGCTAAAAGAAGTGTTTCGGCGGGAGCTGGAGAGGACGGAGCAGGAGGTGAGGAGGTCTTCTGGGATCATTGCAGACTACAAACAGGTAACAGAATTAAAACACAGGGCAGCTGACCATCAGTGTGTGAATGTGTGTGTATGAATGACTGAAGTGTAAAGCGCTTTGGGGTTCAGTTCCATTTACTATTTTTCTAGATGAAGTTAAAATCTGATGTTTTTGTTCTTCAGATCTGCTCTCAGCTCACTCTGCGTCTGGAGAGGCAGCAGGCTGCTCACAGAAGCGAAGTGGATGCTCTCAAGGTGACATCTTTGAAACTCTGCCATATTTTTTATTTGTCAGGTCTTTATTACTTTAACAACATTAGAAGCAAAAACAAAGATAAATCCGTTTGATTTTCTGCTGCTCATCATCTCCTCTCATCTTACAGAAGAGCATAAAGACTTGTCCCGGCTGTCGCCACCTCTTAGAGTCGCTCACTCCCGAGGATGACTCTGAAAACACAGAGACTGAACGAGACCAGGAGGAGACAAAGGGAGCTCCTCTGCAGGAAGAATGGATCAGGGAGGACCAGGAGTCCCTGAAGACCCAGGTTCGGGAACTGGAACAGGAATTGGCTCAGACCAAACTGCTAATGGTGGAAGCCAAGTGCAAGATCCAGGTAAATTATAATCCTGTCACTGTTTGACATCCACAAGCTCTTAAAAAATTATAACTCCCTTTTTATTTGGTCCATTTGTAATGAAAGATAACTTGTTCTTTTTACTTCAGTGCAGAAGTTGAGTTCCTTTAGTTGAGAACCAGGAAACAAATCCAGAATTAGACTTGAATATACAATTACCCACAGCTGGAACAGAATACATACACTGTCCTCAATTTTGGAAACGATCATGAATCGTAGCCCATTTTCAACAATCTCTTCTGAACCCAGCCCCTCATTTAGGGGCAATACGTCACATCAGTTGGGTGGACCCCTCCTACCGAGGGGCTTGGTTCTGTTACATTAATACTGATTGCTGGATAAGAAAAATAGTTAAATGTTGGTCTGTTGTATGGTGATACGGGGTGTGTTAATTTGTCGTATCATTTAAAAGCACATTCTGTTTGGGATGACCATGACGAGTCATTCAAAGCAGATTGCACATCAATTTATCACAGTTTAATCATAAAAGTAGAGATTATCATAACATGGCCTATTTATCTAGGTAAAAACAAGAATGTATAGTGCAATTAAAAAATCAGTGTTCGAATAAATTTCCTGTTTGCAGTGAAGAGTCAAATGTTTTATGCTCACACCATCTCCCTTTGAGTCGTAATGAAATTAAATAAAAATGAAGACAAAAACTATTTGTTCACTCCCGCAGAAGCTGGAGTACCTCGGCTTGTGTCAGACAAAAGAAAAAAAGAAATATTTGCAACAAAAAAAAAAAAAAAGAGAAACTGAATTGAGGAAGTTTAGTTACATAATTTCCCACCCAGCTCTCACATGGCCGAATGTGGATTACAGGAAATGTGGCTAAATTCCAGAAAAGTTCATTTTGCTCAGCTGTCAGATAACTGAATCATCTTCATCAGGAGGTTGTGATGAAGGCAAGTTTGGGAAACAACAGAAATGAATCTATAAAGTGACAGAATGTAAAAAGTGGTTTAATTCAGGGGGATCAAACTCTGTGACATAAGGGGGCCAGAATTCAAGACTTGGTCCAAGCCAAGGGCTAATCTGTCATTTTTTTATAAAAAATGTTGCTATTCCAAATTTTTCTTACAGAAATACAAATAACCTTTTCCAAATGACACATGTAGCATTAAGAACACGCATAACCTAACCGATAAAGAAAAAAGATAAAACTTAAACACTCATCATTAGCATTCATTTATTAAGCCTTACTCTCTATTAATGTCTTTTTCCTTATTTTTTAGATACATTTTATCACAATCCAGCAAATCAGTGGAAAAATAAAGACAACTACTTTAAAATAAGAAGATACTGAAAACTTTTTACTTCATTTTCTTGGCTTGTAAGTTGGTCAGCTGTCATAAGAAGAAAAAGAGAAGCCAATAAACTATTTTAATTTACAAAGTTTTACTTTTTGTGTCTGATAAAATATTAACAAGGTCCCAATTTGGCCTTAGGTTTGACACATGCCCTAATTCCTAATGATGAAAGCTTAGCAATAGCTTAGCTTAGCACCACATTACCTGACATTTTAACAAGCTGTCAAACCCTTTTTTTTTAAAATAAAATGTTCATGTATTGCACCGATCTTGTCTTGTTTTCCAGGATCTGGAGCATCAGAAGGGAGTTTTGGCCAACGATCTCCAGGACTCGAAGAACAACTGGATCAGTAAGGCCTTCACATCTCTGCGGACCTCCGGAGGAAGGGGGCTTCACGGCGTTGGTATCCACAGAGACGGAGCTCCAGGAGTGGCCTGGAAAATCCACAGCCCCTCCCTCCCAAAGAAACTGTCGTGGCCCCACAAAGTCCAGTTTAAACACCTTTGAAAGATCGTGGACCGGAGCAAGTCTGCACTGTGAACCTCCAGCCTGAGCATTCATCACTTTATGTGTAAACATGTTATTTAAACTGCAGCTGCTGCCTGCGGCCTCCAGGTGGCAGCCGAGCAGCGAACGGTCAGGAGAGTACCTGAAAAACTGTTTACTGTTTTTACACTGTCGTCACTCAGTTTCTTTAAATATTTCCGTCTTTTTATGGAAAATGTGCTTCTTTATTTAAAACAAAACAAACGTACGTTGTGATTTTAAGTTGTATTAAAGCAAGTGTGACACAAACTTACAGCTTATGACGTAAAGAAACTCGACACATGAAACAACTGCAGTGTGTTTTTTTTCTCTGTTCCTGTTTCATTATTAGCTCAGTGGAGTTAAAAGGCTGAGCTGAGCTGCTGCTCCAACACTCAGAGGACAGCTGTTACTGAGCACCTCTGTCTGAAACCTAACTTTATGTATTTATTTATTTATTTATTTATTTACAACCACTGATCTGAAGCCCTCATGGCTGTGATGCTGGAGCGTGTGTGCGTCACTGTGGCGCTTCTTTTTTCTGTTCTGGGAAGTCAAGCGTTGGACCTGCTGAGAGCCACCGCCACATCAGGAGGTGAGTCCCGCTCTGTCAGGATGATGATCTCAAATCATTTGCATCACATCAATAAACCAATAAACCTGGGGTCTAGCATGAATGAGATCTTTGGGGACCAGTTTTCATGAAGCAGTTTGTGGTCTAGGACTTGGTTTCTGTGATGATTCTGGATATTATGATCTGAAATATTTGTTTCAAACTCCTGTTTCTTCAGGCTGGTGAGCTCTATTCATTTCCATTTTAGGCATTAAAATATCTGTTATCTCATAACTTTGTTTATTTTATCTTTTTAACTTTTCAGCTTAGACCTACAAAATAACAGCATCAGAGTCCTGGGACCCTAAATCTCATTGATTTAAGTGTACAAACCTAGATTATAATCCTATTAATTAAAAGCATAATACTGATACAATTAAGAATTATGTTGTAATTTCCTTTTTTATATTTATTACTATTGTTTATTTTTTTTATTATTTGTTATAATGTCACGCACAGTCAGAGCCATGGTGGTGCCCTGGGCAAGTTGAAGGTCGAGCACCCTACCCACCCTAACCCCTAACAACAAATGACGTGCGACAGTGTAAAACTCTCTGTTGACATTATTACAGTTATATTTTTGTCAGGATGTCATGCCATATCACAGAAGCAGAATGAAACTCGTCTCTGTATTTATGGAAGGATCTGTCGTGTCATGTCTCACCTCTTCAGCAGTTTAATCTCTATCAGCCGTACGCTGCTGATTGGACTTTCACGCCTATCTGACCAGGATTTCAGGGTTAATACAATACATACATACAAATAATTGCTAGAATTTTTTTGTTTGTTTCTGTTGTTGAAGCAGTGGCACCCTAAGCCAAGGGTTTCCAAATTTTTCAGTGCCAAACCCCCCAAACAGCATTAGCTTTTGGCTGAGGACCCCCCTGGAAAACCCACAAACAATGCAAAATATGAGAAGAAACGTCAACTTTTTTTCTCACTTTTATTTCACGATTCAATAAATATTACATTTGTTTAACATAAATGAATGTCCACCCTGAACACACGAGATCTTGTGATTTTTGGAAGCTAAGCAGGGTCAGGCCTGGTTAGTACTTAGATGGGAGACCTCCTGAGAATACCAGGTGCCGTAAAACCAATGTAGGAGTTGCACCCACATTGGAAAAACTACCAAGTGAAAACCTTTGACCATATTCGGTCATAGGTCACATTTCTGAAGGATGACAAAAGAAATTCCCACTGACAAACCAACTTTTCAACAAACTGTTGACGATAAGAACAGAACAGAAATCAAACTTATTTTAAGCTCTCTGAAATAACATTTCAATATATTATGGAATTATATTTTTAAATAATTGAAAAACATTTTTGATTCTATGATGAGTTAAAACATTTAATAGATTTTGTTTTCTGTTTTTTTTATTCTTATTTTCCCTTCAGCGTTCTGCGCCCCCCCCCCCCCCCTTTCACTAAATATTATTTCTATAGAACTTTGTGGTAATTTGTAAGTGCAAACAGTAGTAGCAGCTAGCTGTAGCACTTATTGTGCAACCTGGGGACTTCTTGCTGGAATATCACCTGGAATCACAGTGTAATGCTAAAACTGAAACTGTGTGAAGGTTTATAAAATAACTTTCAGGTGAACTACTGTAATTAAAAAAATCTAAGTTGTTTTTAGGCTTCAGGCTTAGCTCTGCTTGGACTGAAATTTAGCTTCTATTTAAGAAGATAAGAATCCATTTTAGTTTTGGCTACACTCAAACTAGCTGTTAGCTCGTTAATCTGCTCTGAATTAAACTCTGAGGTTGTTCAAAAACCTACCTATGACAGGTAAGATATTGATGATTTTTTTCACAGTTGAACCCCAATTAAAAAAACAATAGGAAAAAAAAACTTTGCAAGAATTTCAGTTAAAGCAGGTGTTTAATGTTGTGCTTGTTGAACGAGATATGGTTTCTGTTTTCAGATCCGCCCCCCACTCCCATGGTGCACTGCTGGTGTTCCAGCTATCCTAATGTGACGCTCTGCTCCTGGCCTCAACCCTCCCACTCCTCTTCAACTCATTATATCGCCACCTACAGGTGAGCCTGTCATCTCTGTGCCCACACTGACCCCTTTTAGTAAAACAGGCTCCATTTAGCAGCGGTCCTTATAATGTGTGTGGGTGTGTGTTTCTGTTTGACAGTGAGAGGCACAGACACACGAGCACCAAACACTGTCATCTCATCCCACCTGGATCTTCATCCTCAGCTCTGACCTCAGCACCATCATCATCCTCCAAGCAGGTACAGATTTATTCAGGCCTCCAGCAGATCAGGGGGGGGTTCCAGAATCCACTCAGCTGGTTTTAGTCTATGAAAGCAAAGCTGAGGTTTTTAGTTTTTTGTTTACAGGAAAATATAAAAGTTTAAAGTATCAGAGTTTTGTGTAGTAATTATTATCTGAAAGCTTCAGAACAGACGAGAACCATCAAATATCTGTACAACTGTAACCTTTACTGGGCCCCAATATTTAATGCTTCAATTTTAAGCGAAGATCTTGTACAATAAGTCGCCCCCAGAGTATGTGTTGTGAAGGACTCTCAGCTACTACCACACCAAATCTTTGTTCACTATCTCTAAAAGTCAGATTCAGTTCTAGTCATTTTTTTCTTTTGTAAGATGGGTTGACTGTGGTGGCCATCTTAAAATGGGTTAACTCCAGGAGTTAATCACTTGTATAGATACATCCACTGAATATTTTGAAAAAGCTTCACAATAATCCATCCAGTGGTTTGTGAGATATTTTGCTAACAGACAGGGCAGACGTCAACTTGTTAATGCAGATTTTAAAGAAAGATCTTGAGCACACGGTGCTCAGAAAATGGTTCAATGAAACTTGGCTGCCACTACATCAAATATTAAGACAAAAGTCATAAAACTGACATTTCAGTGTCAGTCGGCTGTGGCAGCCATCTTGAACCTCTAAAAGTTAATCAGTTTTAGATCTACACCCTGTACTTCCTACACGTTTTATTAGAATGTGGGCAGTGGTTCATGACATATTTTGCTACCAGACAGACGCCTTTCTGAGGCATGTAATAAACATGTCCGATGGTTTAATTTTTTTATATTTCTCTACTGCAGCTGTGGCACTGTCACCTGCCCAACCTGAAGCTTCTCACTGATTACATCATCAACATCACAGCAGTTCATTCTGCCGGAAGCAGCTCTCATCTGACAAGTTTCATGCTGGAGGATATCGGTGAGAACTGAACCTTTATTTTTAAAACCCACTCTGAGAAGACACGTTTCCTCGTTATCAATAAAATCCCATCTGTCTGCAGTGAAACCAGATCCTCCGGTTGATGTCCGGGTTTCCCCTCATAATGTTAAAAACCTGCTGGTGCAGTGGTCCTCTCCTCCGACGTGGACAAGTCTGGACATCTTCCCCCTCAAGTACCAGATCCGGTACCAGTGGGAAAACCGGGGCATCCCACAGTCTGTCAATGTAAGAAACGTTTCTCACCGACACAACGCTGGCTGGAAAGTGTTGCAACGATTTCAAACCAGACATGAAATGTGGAAGTTCAAAATTACCTAAACTCTGTCAGGAATTCCCTCAGATTGTTTCTTTGTCGTGTTCTTAACAGCTTAGTTGCATTGGGTTGAAATCATTTACAGTAATTCTGCTTTTATTTCTAGGAAACAGGACCATCAAAATAGACCTTTTATTAATTTAACACATATCTTTTATTAATTGAACACATATTAGCTGTAATTCTCTCTTGAAATAAATTAAAGTCACACATTAGTAGACTTTGTATCCTGTTTGATAGAATGACTAATAAACATTTATATTTATTCTTATTTAATGAAAAGCTTTAAAGCACACAAATAAGCAGGTAATTAGTTTAATTATTTTCTAAAGGAATGCACATCGTGGCCTTTCATGTCAGAGTTTCAGGTTAAGATCGACAGAGTTGAAGTCATTAACAAATAATTAATAATAGTCAAATAGTTAACATGCATTATGGGAGATGTAGTTTATGTTTAATGCTGACTTTAAAGCAGCAGACACTTATTTAAAGACATAGATACATCTTTGAAGCTCTCGTGAGCTGCATAAAATGCTGTGGAGGGCCACATTTGGCCTGCGGGCCTTGAGTTAGACATGTGAACTAGAAGATCAACTAACTAAACCGGGGGGTCCAATCATGGTCCTCGAGGGCTATCTATCCTGCATGTTTTACTTGTTTCCCCGCTCCAACACACCTGATTCAGCAATTCAATTACGTCTTCAAGTTCTGCATAATCCTGTTAATCACCCGTTCATTCAAATCAGGTGTGTTGGAGAAGAGAAACCTCTAAAGCATGCAGGATAGTGAACTGGACACCACTAAATAAACATACAGTGCCACCAAATATGGTAAATATTAGTGGAAAGAGCACCACCAATAAGGTGGGAGTAATGGTTACTTCTAAAAACGCCCCTCCTTGACCAGACAGTTTTTTTTTAAACTTCATGTCCTATCATGTCATATTTTTCATGTCAACTACAAATAAAAACACTAAAGTAGACCTCTGTGTATCAGAACGGGATTTCCTAACTCCTCCTATATTCCTGTTTTGTCAAATAACCTTTAAATGACAACATAACAAATCTGAAATTCTATTCTGGCACACGTTAGTGAAAATACAATATTTTGTTTACACCTTTCAGCTGTATGCAGCTGCAATGGAAAACCTCGCAGCAAAAAGCAAAATGAAGCTCAGATTATTCTTCACAGTTTTCATTTTCCACTCTGTGTTCATCAGAGTCAGAGTGGCCACAGAGGTGACTGAAGCCAACATAAAGCAGGTGTAAGGACGGTCAATACAGCAGTCACACTTTCATTATCTTACAACACCTTCGAGCACAAAGGAGCAATTTTCCCTCAAAGTCAGAAAGAAAACCCCAGAAAAGTAAAAACAAATTAAAAGGATGAGGTCACCTGAGGACATGACAAACTGTATTACACTGAGGGCAACGACCATGTTCTCTAACTGCAAAATAAATCAGCTTAAATATTCAACGTTTTATATAGGAGATTTAACACCAAAGTGCTCCACTGCAGTCAGCACGAGCCAAATTTATTGAAACACTGGATATACACCTTCAGACACTTTTGAGGTCAACCCGGTTCAAAATGGCTGCAGCATCTGTTCAATCTAAGCAAACACAAAAATGCCCATTTTACAGATACTGAGCTGAAATTTGGTGTGGTAGTAGTTGAGGGTCCTCCCCAACACATACTCTGAGTTCTAACACCTCACACAAGATCTGGGTTTAAAATGTTGGCACACACGGCTGCAGGTGTGACATAGGCCTTCAACTAAAGTTAGTTTTTGAAGTTGTCTAAGCTGCAGTCTGATTTTCTTTAAAGGTCTTTTTGTTACATAAACCAGACCACAAAAATATTTCAACATATTCACTTGAACTACCCATAGAGTTAAATAACACTAGAGTGAGCCCAGCCCGTCTCATCCACTGTTCTGTGGAGAAGCAAACATGGCAACAGATTTAAACTAGACCCAACATCAGTAACTTGGACTTTTAAACTAGTTGAAGAATTATGACTTTAACTCAATTATTAATTACCTGTTCACTGCATACTCTGTGATACTTTAGGATGAAACTTGTCTCTACTGATATGAACAGGTCAGGTTTGTATAATAGAAACTGAAAAATATTAAAACATATAACATTATTTTACATTGTGTAATTATTACATCAATGAAAGGCATAACCAGCTTTTATTTAATGATTTGTGCTAAATTGTAGCATGATTCAGCATGTATAACAAAATGCTACACAAGCTAATATCTGCTAACCAGTTCAATATTTAACAGTGATTACATCGGCTTTATAACCTTATTTTAATTTTTAACAGTTACATTATCAGATCACATCCATATTGAAGTAAATAAGATAAAATCTGCTTACACTTTTTCCTTTTTCTCTTCTGTTATTAAACCAATAACAAGCAGAGCTCTCTGACATGTTTAGATGTGTAAAAACAGAACTGCTGTAGCTTGGTGGAGGGTTCAAACCCGGGTTGTGTCAGGAAGGGCACCCGGTGTTGAACAATTAGTTGCTGTGGCAACCCCTACAGAAGGGAGGAGCTAAAACAAAGTAGAGTTCTTTAACCACTCCATCAGACTTTGACTGGTTTGTTATTAACACATTGTATTTTATTTATGCTTTCAGCTGGGTCCGTTTGAGAAGACCAAGGCGGATCTGAAGGGTCTGATCCCAGGGAGGGTCTACCAGTTCCAGGTGTGTGCTAAAGACATGCTGGGTCTGGGACGGTGCAGCAACTGGAGCTCACCTGTAACAATCACTGTGCCAAAAACAAAACCCTAAAGACTTTTGTTCATTTTTTTTTTTTTATGTAAACATTCCAAATGAAGCTAGTCTAGAGGAAAATATATAAATATATATATATTATATAAATATATTTACAGTACATACAAAACAAGTCTGAGTTGTCTGTAATTTTTTTATTTATAAATACATCTGTTGATGTTATGACTTAAAACTGTTGTATTTGTACTTTTAAAAACTGCTGGTGTGTCATTGTTGAGGTGCTAATTTATTAAAGTGTACTTTAGTATTAACATGTAAAAAAACTGAATAAAATGTTCACATTTGAAGTATATCCGTTACACTGTCAGTCGGTCACATGAACCACAAGTGGAGCAACAAACTCTGAATGTCTGATGCCCAAAGTGAAAGATGAAGATTTGTGAAGGTGGCTGTAAGTCCGCTCGGGGCTGTAGGCTCCCGGACCAGGAACTGCAGAGGAAATATTTGGTTTTTTGTTTCGGCTTTGCATGCTGAAGGACGGTTGGCGCTTTTTGTAGATGTCCGGGTCTGTGCTCCTGTACTGGCCCGGTCCAGGTGTCCTGGCGAGGTCTTCGGAGGGAGCACCGACGAGCCTTCGGGCTGAGAAGCTGTAACTGGCGCTGGACGGTTTGTGTGGAACCTGAGGGCCCAGCAGATCAGGAAGAGTGTATCTGGTACATCAAAGACAGAAATATTACACCTTCTGATTTATTTAGGCTGCTGTTGTTCTGAGTTCATCAAAGCTCATTAACTAAACCAAAACTTTTTACCAGGTTACAAACAGAAAACTTTATTTTTTAAGAGCAGTAGACTTGAAAGGATGCTTGTTGATTGTGTAACCAGAGATTGATCCCCATCTGTGGTTACATTCAGGCATGAAGAGAAGTTTGGTTCAAAGATCAGCACTCTGGTTAAATGTTAATTAACATGGTCGGTCTCAAGTCACTGCAGTGCTCTCTGCACCTGGATAACCTTAACTAATTACACTATAGTGAAGAAAAATGTCTGACTATGTTTTAAGTCAGGGCCAAAGTGGATTGTAAAGTGTCCCTGCTCTCACCTGTTGGGGGCGGGTACAGGGTCCGCAGAACGGTATCTTGATCGGGTTCCAATCGAGTAGACTGGAGGTCTGCGTTGAGCGTTGACCGGTGGGACCCTCTCTGGGCTGTAAGACCCTGGTCCCGGAGTCTGAAAGGGCTCATCTAGAAACAGAAATTTGTTTTGAAAGATAACCGAAGAGAAAGACACACTGTTAGAACAAAACAAGCTGCTCCAAAGGTATGCTCCGTCCAGAGCTGAGCAGTTGGCTCCTGGTCATGTTGCTTGATGTTTTGTTTTTTTTAAATACACCTTTCATGACCCACGAGACACACGGCACTGAGCTCCTGGGAAACCCCACCTGCTGCTGTACACCTAACAGCACTGGGTTCTTCCTGCTTGGACACTCCACGCTGATATTCGCCATTTTGCCACAAATCTGTCATGCCACATTTTACAGCCGATGGACTCTCCTGTCTGTGTTCTCTCCATTCATGAGCGTTTAGCCGTTTGACTAACTTTGTGTTTGAAAGAGTCATACAGATGAACAAACTCCAACTGCCTCAAACATCTGCTCTTCGAAACAATCCATGTTGTTTGGACGCACAACAGTCGGCTTATAGAGCAGAGTAGTTGAAGTACAATGTTGCCAGGGCTGTCTCAGTGCTTTTCTGAATAAACAAACACCCACTAACTTCTGACCAGTCACACAAAGCTCGGCACATTTACCTGAGAAAATGTTCGGCTTCGGACTTGTGTCTAGCACTGCAAACGAAATGAGGCAATATCTTCACGTAACGACGTCAAAGCGAAAAGATTGTACAGCTTCAGATAGATGAACCATGCAGAGGTTTTACGTTTTTAACATTGATACCATCTTTTTCAAATTATAAGACTTTTCAAAGCCTTACATTGGTGTCCTCATAACAGTTGGTAGAGGTTACTGTGAGAGCAGAAGTTACTTTTGAGAGCTATTCAGTCTCCGTAGCACCTGCCACACTCTGCGAGAGTTGGCAGTTCGATTCCTTGCTATTCAATCCCATGTCAAAGTGTTCCTGGACAAGATACTGAACCCCCACTGCCTCTGATGTGTGTCCCATCAGTGTATGAGTGTGATTTAAAGCACTGATTACTCCCTATAGATTGATTTCCCTGTATTAACTCTGTGATGAGCTCTAATAGAGTGCTGTGTGAGTGGGTAAATGAACGCTTTGAGTATCCTGGTTGGATAGAAAGGCGCTATATAAGTATAGTCCATTTACTTGTCAGTGCCTCTTGTCTCTGTTTTTTTTTTCTGTGGTTTTCATGGATAGGATCTTAAGGTCATGGAGAGAAGTGTGTTTGGCTGAGGAACCTCGGGGTCTCATCTTTACTTTTTGCAGATGAGGTTCTGTTGGAGACCAACAGTGAGCCCTTTTGAAGTTCACCACCAAGTCTGAAAAAGCTGAGATGAGAGTCATCTCATTCAAGTCAAGAAGTCATGGTTCTTGACCTAAAAAAGTGGAATGCTCCCATTCTGCCATCTTGTTGATGAGTGATGTTAGAATAGAGTGGGAGATGGACAGGCATATCAGGACTTTGTCTACTTTAATAGGTTGGATGATTTAGTTTGTTGTAATAAAGAAGAAGCTGACTTAAAATGGTAAACTCTTGATGTCCTGGTCCATCTAAAGTTGCAATCTTTGCTTGACTGAAAGAGGGAGGTCCTGATTTACAAGCAGGCTTTTAGCTAGAGGGGTGTTCGATTTCTGACACCTCTTAGCTGGTGACGCCTCAGGACACCGTGCCAATCTTTGAAATCACCAAAATTTTAGATATTTCTCTTTGTAAGTAGTTTTTTCCCCTCTGTACATTTCATAATAGTTCGTAAACTTTCGTAAATGGCGAGGGTGAAACTAGAGGAAAACACCTGAGAATAGATTGCGCCAGCTTGTATAGAGGAGGTGGGTGGAGATGTTATAGCTTCAGTAGCTGTTGATGTGTGTTGTCACAATCTGCTCCTTGTCAATCTGTAACTTTTTTCCTTATGTAAATTTTTGCTGCAGTGGAAATCTGGAAGAAGACCTTGATAAAGATCCAGAACTTGTTAAATGATCTTTTCACTTCCTCTGGTCTGGGATAAGAAGGTCTTCTCAGGTCAGAGAGATTAGAGTCTTGGCGTTACCTTTATTTATGATTCGTCTTCCTCTGCCAGAAATCGAATAGGACGGTGACTCGTTCCGTCCAAAGCGAGTAACCTGGCCACCGATGTAGTACCTTGGACCTGGGCTGGAGTCTACAGAGACCACTACAAAAAATAAATTCACAATCAGGGAGCTTTTTATTTTGTCAGGCTAGTATCCATGTAAGATACATATGACACAATAATGTTGATCTGAGTAGGTATTTTAGCCAAATTCTCTTCTAAATTGACTAAATTGAAACTTACTGGCACTGCTCATGCGGCTGTGGAAGGTGTAAGCAGGGCTGCTGGGTTTGGTGAAGTCATGGTTGATGTACCCGACTGTAGGGGGCAAACCGTAGCGTCCAGGACCGGGACCTGACGGGGAGAAGTAAAGAGGAGGACAGTGATGATAGAACAGATTCAGCTCTGAGCGGCACACCAACGACTCCATGGCTCGGCCCGCATTGTCCCTGATCATTTCCATATGGAGCTCTTTAACTTATTTTCTATGGTTATGCATTTTAAGCTCTTCCTCTGTTGTTTGGGAAAGGATTCTAAACAAAGCAGAAATCTCAAACAAGTGTGGAGCTTTGTGATGCTGTGAGAGATTTCATGGCAAAACCAGAACCTTTAACACAATCCATGTGCGCACACATACACACACATTGTACTGAACTATTTCACTGACCTCTTTCTTTTGCAGAGATTATTGGTCGTTTCCTCACCACCTCCTCCATGCTCTTTCAGCCTCGTCTCTCACTCTTTTTGTTCACTCTTCGTTAAAGACACATCCTTGTCTTATGTGACTCTAGGTGAGCTGTATAGCCTCCTTATACTGAATTATTCATGAGCAAGCAGTGAAGAAATCCTATCTTCACTACAGACCCTGAAACACCCACAACTGCCTCTCGAAGGTTTCTCTCATGACAAATGGTTGGCGCAACCCCCCCCCCAAAAAAAAGTCAAAGACTAGAATCAGTTTTTTATTTCAATCCAGGTTTTAAAAAAATAAACAATCTCAGGACTTCATCTCCATAGTTAATGATGCAGTGAAGACGTTTATAAAAGCATTCTACTGAATCCAGCTCTAAAAGTATGACGGGATGAAATATGCTAAAATATATGCTGTAGTAGTTTCTAACAGTATTTTTTTAAGTATTTAATTCTGGTATTTCACAAGTTGAAAATTGCTGTAATGATCATGGACCGGTGAGCAATAAACTACCTTTAGTTGGATCAGTACCACTTAGATAGCATTGTAATTAATATTTAAAGAGTACTGCTTCTTCACCTTTGTCTCTTCTCCTTCACAGTAAATCTGTTTTTCTAATCAGCAATAACTTATTTCTTTTGAAATCACTTTCTCTCAGCCTGTTAGATGGATTAATTTGATTAATCCTTCTTATCATAAATATGCCCATCCAAAGTGTATTGTTGGAATTTGTTGAGTTGTTTTGAAATTTTGGATAATTTCTCCTTGACTGGGACAAACGTTAAACAGGACAAAATGAAAGCATGGGGTCATCCCCATGTTTCCCAGTACCTATAATCCCTGGGTCAATGACTGAGAGAACATTGGTATCTGGAAACATAGATACTTGGAAATATAGGTTCTGAGTGACATTATTATCTGGAAACATAGGTATTGGAGAACAGCTACTGGGGAATATAAGATTCCAAAAACGTAGAAAATTGGAAACATAGGTACTAAGGGACATAGGTATCTGGAAACGTGGAGATTATAGGTACTGGGAAGTATAGGTATCCGAAAACATAGGTACTTGGAAACAAAGGTACCAAGGGACATCGGTACTGTAGAATATGTTTCTGGAAACTTAGGTACCGGAAAACACAGGTACAGGGGTATATAGGTGTCTTAAAATGTAAGTGCTTGGAAACATAGGTACCGAGGGACATAGGTATCTGGAAACATAGGTACTTTTAAACGTACTTTTGAACTGCCCCGGTACCTATGTACCGATGTCTGCCTCTAGTTAACTTTGCGGTCAGGGAGCGACAAACACAAGTGTGTGATTACCATGGCAATCATACAGTATTAAGTTACTGGAAGCAGCTTTTCAGACTTCTTATACAGTTTAAGCATACAAATGTAGACATTTTTTCTTACCGATAATTTAGATTATTGTGAAACTGATGTTGGATTTTTGGGCAGTAGCTGTTTTGGCATCCTTCAAAATTTCCTCAAAAATCTTCAGGTTTGATTTACTCTTAGCACTCAGACTTAACTTTTTGAAAGTTGAAGAATTGGCCCTTGTTTTTTAAATCGTCATCTATCATCTGAAAAGTGTCTGATATGGATCAACCTTAGGTAAAGACAGAAGTAAGTAAAGATTCGAGAGCAAGGTTAGAACTACAAAGAAAAAAAAATTAAACCTCTTTACTGGTTTAAATTTCAAACCCCGAAAACTGAGTGGTCACAGGTGCAGTAACCAGACTCTGAGGTGACAGCAGACGGAGATGAATTCGCTGCATGGCTGGGCACCGACAGGAAACACAAGCAGAGTCTCAGGTTTCCCAGAGGAACAGAGAGGTGTTCAAAGACGTGACTCAAACTGGTGGGACTGGGATGGAAAACAGGCCTGAGTCATCAGCAGCTTTTTGTTCCCCATTCTGAGACTGCATTTTTGCATCAACTCAAACTGTGACACATTTTACTGTAATTTAATCTAAACTACCTTAAAAAAAATGTGACCAATTTACATTTTACCATTCAATCATTTTATTCTTCAACACAAATTTAGATGGACCTAATATAAAAAGTTTTGTTTTCAGCAACATGCATGTAGGTGATGTAACAACAAACACCTGGTTTCATGTTTTTTATAGCTGTTCAGACAATCTAGTTTCCGGCAGTGATTTTGATCACTTTCCCCCCACCGCTGAAAGGCAGAAGGTAAGATAATTTAGTGTTTGTAAGCAAAAAATCTCATGACTTCCTAGACAATTTGAATAAAACTTAACTCTTACGAGTACTGAACACTGTGTGTTACTGTATCAGGAGTGTATCTATGTTGTCCTGTGGGTAATAATAAAAACCATAAAAGGTGCTTGGCTCTTCCTTTAAATGTAATAATACAAATAAAAAAAAACTGAATTACAGTGCAGGCATACAGCGGAACATTGGTACTAGGAAAATGTTGTCTGTATGATCACCTGTAACTATGTACCCTTGTATCTACTCCCAGTACAGTACCTGTGTTCCCCTGTACCTGTTTACTGGTAACTATAAGGAACATAGATATTGGGGAATAAACAAAGTACCAGGACATAGGGTCATCCCATTGTTCCATGGTATAATGCCTGCCCTGTAGTTCAGTATTTTTTTCAAGACATTTGAAAGGGGTGAACGTAGGTACCAGGGAATATAGGAATGCCCCGCCGTATTTTACCGTATGAAAACTTTTACATTCTGCGCTGTGGTATTTACAGGTTAAACTTTTATAAAAGAACAAGACTAAAGCACGTGTCCTGAAAAAAGTAGCAGAAATCATAAGCAAAAAGAGTTTTCTATTTTTAATTGTTTACTTTGCTGTATGATGTTGGCTGTCCCCATGGATGCTGAACAGAAAAAGTAATAAAGAAACCAACAAACTGTTAGAAAATAAAAGTTATCAAGGAAAAAAACAAACAGCAAGAACTCATATCTGTATTTGAATCGTAAATTTATATACGTCTTTGTAGAAATTCACCTTTACACTGTCTTATTAAAAACTTTATTAGACAAAGTCCTAAATAGAGATGAAAAGATGACACTAAAACAAGAAATTATTGGACTGAGTCTTATAGTAAATCTGCTTTTTTTACAAAGTATAGTTAAAAATTTTTTTTTGTGAAAATGCTACTATTGTACCCATAGCTTCTTGGATAGTTTATTTGAGGCTGAACGGACAAGTTAATGGCTGGTCTGAGCGGAGCCAAGACTAAAGTGGCTTTCTGGTGTCTTACAACTCTAATCTAAAAAAAAAAAAAAATCTATACCACCTTTTGCATAATCTCTTTTAAATTAAACTTCTCCAAACTGAAGTCATTTGAGGAGCCATCTACAGCAGGTAAGATATTAATTCTTCATACCCTTCACAAAAAAATCCCACAAAATAAAGATTTAAACCATAGCTACATATAAGACACACAAATACATCAAACGTCATGTTTCTGGCAGCTCTTTTATGAAACACCATCAGAGATTGATAACTTCAGTCATTGTAAAGTCTTTACTAACTAAACATAATTTAAAAATTATAAAACATAGCTTTATACTTTAAATACACTTGTACGATTCAGTACAAAAATAAGAGGCAGTGAAATGTTTCCAAAGCCTACACAAACACTGTTGTGTTATCAGTCGCGTACTGGCACTCAGATCAGTCCTGGGTGGACCAGTTTGGCACATTATTATCTTTCTCCTCAAAAAACAAAGCGTTCATTAAAATACTGAATTATAATCTGTTACTTTCTCTTTTTACAATGGTACGTTGCTGCAGGTATCACTCAGAGAACGACATAGATGCTGAGCAGCCACTAGATGGTGCTTTGGACCAGCAGGAGAAACCCCTCAGCTCAAATCAGATTAGTTCCAGCACTTACAGGGTGTGTGTGCTACAAAGGAAAACAGGGAAGTCCATGACAACAGGATGTCCACGGTGAGTTAAACATCTCGCACCGTTTGTGTTCAACACTCAAATTATCCTCAAATGAAGTGTTTCCCACAGTTTGTCTTTGGATTTTCTCTTGTGGTTGCAGCTGGAATCTGTCCAAAGTGGCTGGAGCAAATCGTCTCTATAATTCCAATAAGCAGTCTGTTTTTTTTCTTCTCATTCACACATAAAAAAACAACAAAAACACAACCTGCATTCACTCAGTTCCTTTCTTTTTCTCCTCCTCGTAACGCCAGCATGTGCTACGATTTATCCCCTTGGAGAACCTAAAACAAAGACAAAGTCTGTTACGGGTCCAGTTTTGTAAAATCATTTGCAGTTTGTTTGTGTTCATATGATGCAGGACATGTGCGCTTGCCTGCTGACGGTGACATGGAAAATTGCACGTGTTTCTTCTCGGCATTTGGCGATGCTTACCTACCTGGTTGCGAGTTTTATGGGACTTCTGCATAAGCACCCTCCACTGGTCGTACAGCTTCATGGACATGCTGCTGCAGCCGTAGGCGTGCTTCCTTACCCAGCCGAAGAACTGCTTCAGCTCTCGACGCAGCGTGGAGTTGGAGTCTCCACTCGACTTGGAGTCGCAGGAGCCCGACATCAGCCGCTCTGCAGGGGAAGAACCATTATTTTTAATAAAGAGGGAACAAAAAATGTTCTCAATTTAGTGGTTTTAGTTGGTTTTATTCGATTGAACTTTGGGTTACAAGCATTTTTTACTTGACTGAAAAAAATAATAAAATAATACAAACAATAGAACAATTTAGTACAAATTTTGATTTTACTTTATTTAAAGTATTATGAAGTGGAAATTTGCAAAGTGATTTTTATTTTACTTGCAAAAAAATGACTGTTGTTCTTTGCTTTTTGGCAATGCTGTCCAGCATTTTTATTGGAAAACGACACCTTTTTTGCACTTGAGACCGTTTTTAGGTGCCAAAAACAGCATTTTGTCTCTCTGTCTGTTTTGGTCAAACTAATTAAAAAAATATTCAAGTCTCTGGGTTGTTCCAGTTTGCAGAGAAAAAACACTTCACAGTTCAGCATATCAAACCTTTATGAGCATGTTACTGCTTATTGCACATTCTGACCAGAAGTTAAATACTAACCCTGACCTTATTATTTTGAATACCTTGTCACTTTTATTCTAAGTAGAATATTTGACCTATACCCTCAAACTCAAAGCAGGAATTCATTTTCCTATTTTACACTGCATAAAGTGTTAGATTATTGTTTCATGGTTATCATTCTCCAGCATAAGTAAGAGATGATGGATGGATCATTGTTTAAAATGACCTGTATCAGCAACAGGTTTTAACATTATCCCCTAAGATTAGAAAGGTTTCTCTGCTTCAACACCTGATTTGAATGTGTGGGTGATTAACAAGCTTCTGCAGAACATGAAAAGGTAATGCAATCATGGAATCAATGTGTTGGAGCAGAGAAACAAGTAAAACATGCAGGACAGTTAACCCTCGAGGGCCAGGATTGTGCACCCCTGCAGTAGACCACTGTACAATACTTACGTTTTGAGCAACATGTTGCTCCCCGAGGGACCAAAAGGATTTAAAAAGCAGAGATCAAGAATAAATAAACATCTCACCACTGTGGGGGGTGGAGGCCGCTGTGGGGTGGCTCCACTCACTCCAGATCCCGGCTTTGCGAGAGCCGTAGATGCCCACGGGGTTACAACGAACCTGCGAGAAAACGCACTGTAAACGAACAGAACTGACCGCTGGAAGGGTTATCTTACACTTGGACAGTGGTGGGCACAGCTAACCAAAAGGTTAGCTTTGCTTACTCATAACTAACTAAAGGTATAGCTTCCCTAATGCTTAAAGTGTAAAAGTGAGCAGAAGCTAACAGAAACCGCTAATCGCTAACAGCTAAGACAACTGTCACTCAGCACACGTCTTCGTTTCCTTGGAGCTGACGACTGGTGGGACTGACAAAGATCTGTTAATGTTAGCTTGTTAGTTAGCTGTTAGCGGACCTGAAGTTGGAAAAACCTAATTTAGCAGACGCTAATTGGTCCTCTAATGGTTTTCAAAGTTAGTGAAAAGGCTAAATCCGCTAAACAAACCATTAGCTCTGCTGTTAGCTTAACCGTGCCCACCACTGCACTTTGAGGTACGAAATTTCACCACACCTGGACGAAATACACCGTTCCGGGTCTTAGTCCAGCCAGTCTACAGGACGTCTGATTCCCAACATCATCCATCACCTAAAAAAAAAACAACAAAATAACAGCAAACCCTGATGAGCTGAGTGCTGGAGGTCCAACCACAATATTAAATACCAATGTGCAGAAACTAAAACACAAAGCAGAGTCAGGATGCAGAAAACCCAAACCATGCACAGACCCACACATGCATGAACACCACATTGTTTAGCGGCTCCTGATCAGCATGTTTATCAAACTATTTTAGTGTAGCTGTGCCTGCTGGGTAAAAATCTGCTCCCGATTATTTATGACACAGCTGGATATGCTGGGACACACACACACAAACTTGTACACACACAAACACAGAGGGGTGTGCGCAGGTACTCAGGCAAAACAGAGAGAAACCGAAAATGAAGAAATGCCGTACAAATTCCAAGGAAAAAAAAAAAGAAACACCCGTGTTGCAACAACTGATAATTCTCACTTTCTCCCTGGCGTCCTGAGTGTAAACACTTGTTAAGAGGAGCGCCAACGGAAAGCAGAACATGTAAATTACAGGCAGCAGAGTGCTAATGATGTGATGTAAGGGAAGCCAAACGAGGCAGACGCTACAGCTGAGCAGCCATATTGAAGACATTAACAGCTATCCCTCCATTCCTCAGCATGACCTCATGATTAGGGCCGGTTCAGAGGTGCTTTGTTTCCACCATCAGAACCTTAAAGCCACTTGGATTCAAGCCTCCTCTCTCCTCCTCTAAATGGTATCATCTCTCCACCGCACCTCTCCGCTCCCCCGGTTTTCTTTTCCTTTTTCCAGTTTGCGAGTAAAGACTTGCTTATATTACGATGGTGTAATTCCTCCCTAATTACAGCAGAATCCTCCCTCCTGTCCCGAGGAAAATGATTTCTCCGAAGTTCCATCTGCATGACAGACTCTTTCCTCGTGTATTTTTCATTCATAAAAGGTTTGCGAGGGACTTGTTTACAGTGGATTTGGCCTAAGGTTTCACCCTTATTAAAACCCGATTTCTATGACTTTTTTTTTTCTTCTGTGGAGGTTTTTGACATCTATTAACTCACCTGGCAGAGATAGTTCGAAACACACTAGGTTGAGATGTGAAACAGCTGGTTTTGTATCTGTTTGCGTGTCAGAGATGAAGGGAATGTATAAATTTCTAAATGTGGATTCTTACCTTCCAGTCTTGGCTGTCCTCCAGCCTGTAGCGGATCTGATACTTGGCTTGAAACAGGAAGTCTTTGAGAGCCGGTGGGGCCTCCCAGCGAACGCCGAGCTGGTCCTCCAACTGGCCGACACGACTGACCGTCACACCTGACGGGGGGTCGGTGGTCACTGCAGGGGGAACAGTTCGATGTGAAATTAATAAAGTATTGTGTTTGACTCTTCAGATAACCCCAGTGGTGGGCACAGCGAACTAAAAAGTTAGCTTCACTAACTCATAATCCGCTAACTAAAAATATAGCTTAAAGATCTGAGTGTTTGATGTTTTGCTGTCATACACTAAAATGCTTGTTTTCCTCCACATCTGGGTGTGATGTTGATACATCAAATTAAAAGTGTTTGATCATGTAAATGGGTGATAAATAAGCTCATCAGTATCAGAACCGCATCATTATAAAAGCACAAGCAGATCTGACATTTGCTGTTTTAAATTATTAATGACTTGCAGGTGTTGGGAGGTCGGCACACAGTAAACAAAGATTTTAAAATATTTGGTCGGGTTAGTGCACTTTGTGTAAATGTCAAGTTCATTTTTTGTTACTTAAATGTTTACTTTTAGAAAAAAAGGAATTTCAATGTCCTCAGATGAGACTGATGTATTAATGTCTTTAAATGTGAATCAGCGCAAAAGAGGTTGGTTTGGTACTGACAGAAGTTCGTGGTCTCTTGTTGCCTTTAAGGTTCTGATGGTTCAACATGTTGGCGGACGCTCTTTCATCTGACAGTAATCATCTTTTCGACAAACATGCAGTGACAGACCTTTGTCTTAATGTTGTACTCGTTTTGGTTTGGGCTTTTGAGATCGTTTTAATATGATCCTCGGTTTCAATTCACAATGACATCCCATAAACAAACTTAAAACAAAACAAAAAAAACAGGGAAAAAAGAGGATGGAAATGGAAAAATAGGGAGGAATAAGTCGATTTAAGAAGTTTTGTTTTGCTTCACCAAGAGTTTTAAAAGTAAACAGTGTTAGCATAAGCTGTCAAGAAGAGATCTCTGACTACTTGCACATGTTGGCCTTAATATGTTATTTCTATATTCTACCTAAAGTTCTTGTTTGTGACATGCAAAAACTCCTACTTATTTAAAAAAATGTTTACATTTATTAGGTTTTTCACTTAAATATGTTGCCTTTTTTTTTACTGACAATGCATTCTGAGGATGACGATTACCAAGGGTTGCAGTTTAGACTAAAATTCAGAGTCAAGTTATTTTTGTATTAATTTGTTCTGCACAATGTATGGGTTCAAATGATCCAATGCTATCAGAAGGATGTTTAGTGTTTTAGCTTGTAAGATAAATCTATATTCGTTAGCTCTGGAACTAACATATACACTACTAACAAAAAGTTAGGGATATTTGGCTTTCAGGTGAAATTTATGGAAAATGTAAAAAGTTCACGCTACATGGATGTATCATGAAAGTAGGAGGCATGACGTCCCACTCTTCTTGAAGGGCAGCCCTCAGGTCATTCAGGTTCTGGGGTCCAGAGTTTCGAGCCTCTACAAGGCGACTCAGCTGATCCCACATGTTTTCAATAGGAATCAGGTCTGGAGAAGGTGCAGGCCATTCGTTTTGAGGTACACCAGTCTCCAACAGCTGTTCCCTGATGATGTGACCTCGATGAGCTGGATCATTGTCGTCCATGAAGATGAAATCAGGCCTGTGTTGTTCATGTAGGGGCACAATCACTGGATTAATGATGTTATTCAG
>JARVJO010000173.1:3692304-3706850 GCA_031762555.1 Cynodonichthys magdalenae | reverse complement strand
GGCGTGTCCACCCTTACAAAATCAATATCCCTTTCAAAATCCCCCCCCCCCCCCCCCCACAGAAAGGTTCAGAGTGAGCTGGGAGTGAGTCAGGTGAGGGATTCCAAGCTAATCAGGTTGTATTATTTCAAGTCCAAGTCTTAAAGCCTCAAAAAGCCAAACTGTTCTGGCCTCAGGGTCTGCAGCCGCCTTGGAGACAAGATTAGGTTTGAGGATCAGCATGAAACATTCCAGCCATTTGTGTGTGTGTGTGTGTTGTTTTCTGTGTGTCCACTGAGCATGAATAAATGGAAAATGAGCGTGTTGTCAAAAGAGATGCCCGTTACATTTTAGTTCAAACTTTTATTTGTCACAAGGCGTTGGTCAAAAGTCACGTCGAGCCACTTTTAACGCGCGTTCGGAACAGAAGCACACGTGTCCAGGTGTGGGCACACATGTGGATCTGGCACGGGGGGAAGATTTTGGCTTGCTCCATTTGCTGAAACTACTTGAAGTGAAGCAACAGACCTCATAACTCAACTTTAAAAGGGAACACGACTTCGGTTCCTATCAGTGTAAAATCAGAGACGAACTTTTGAACAAGCTCGTCTGAAAACTGAAGCCAGTGTTTTGTCCGTATTAATAACACAGAGGGGGGATAACCATGTAAAGTCAAACGTGGAGTCAACATCCTGAAGCTAAAGCTGTTTCAACCTCAGTTACTAACATGGATTCTTTAAACTATATCTGAGGAGGTGATGGTGAGCCATTACTATATTATTATAAGCTTACAGTTTTATCCTTTGGTATTTTTTTTGTAGCTATAACACTACTTGCACATGTTGCCCTAATATGTTATTTCTCTACTAAAAGTTTTGTGACACACAAAAACATCTGATTACTTAAAAATATTGTCAATATTTATTACATTTTTCACTGAAGCACATTGCCATTTTGTTATTGATGCAATGCATTCTGGGGATAATGATGACGATGATGCAGTTGAGACTAAAACAAAGTAAATCTAACACAATTATTTCATATTCACTTATAAAGTAAATAAAAAAAAATTCTTTAGATTTACTCAATTCAGTTGAGTAGATCCTCTGGAGCTAACGCCATATATATTATATTATATAGATGATATGTGGCGTTAGCTAAGTTGACTGTTCAGCTTCAGATTGAGTATTCTGAGCCCACAAGAGATTTGTGTAAAAACATGAAATTTTGGAAACAATCCTTCTTGTATCAACATTTCAGGTAGATGCAGGTGTTTCTGATCTTTTCAGCTTTAAGTAAGCATCTTAGCCTAACTTCATACTGTTGTTGATCAACTCCATCTCTGATGGACAGTTTATTTTCTAACAGCTTTAGCAGAATCAGCCCTGTTCTAAAGGATTAAACAGTGACAGCAAAGGTCAAAGGAAAGGTTTACAGGAGAGTAGTGAGACCAGCTATGTTGTTTGGTTTGGAGACAGTGGCGCTAACAAAAAGACAGGAGACACAACTGGAAGTGTCAGAGCTGAAGATGTTCAGGTTCTCCTTGGGAGAGACAACAATGGAGAAGATTTGGAATGGAATCAACAGATGTTATGGATGCAGTTTGAGAGGACATGAAGGTAGTTGGCGTGAGGTGGGGACAGAGTGAGATGGAGGTGGGGATGAGTCCTGAAGAGGGAACGATCAAAAGAAGAACTTTTATCCAAAGGTTGTTGCTGTTTTGAAACATTTTTGTTGCATATTGGATCAGTTTACAAACGGAGTCTTCAGATATTTAGCATAGTTTAGGAGGTTGGAAACTGACAATTAGCTAGCTTAGCTTCGAGCTAACTGCTGCTTGTTAATTAGTCCAGCTGTCAAACCACAAACTGATGTTATAAGATTGTTTTTACAAGGAATAAAAAACCTCAACACCCTGTGTTAATAAATTGTAGGTTGCTGGGAGTCTTATTTTAGGACCTCTCAAGCCCTTTAGCCGTGCTATTGCTAAGAGCTGTGATTTTAACTTTGTAATCATTATTTTTTTTTTAGATTGATGTATGAAAATAAAAAAAAAAATATTTAAACCCGAGAACAAAATGCATTACTAGATAATGTAAGTCATAACTGAAGGAATGGTGAAAATATTGTTTTACCATTAGGTTAATGAGTTAATAAAAAAAAGTGGGTGAACTATAAACTCAATAAATCTTGTTTACAACTGGTTTATTTAAGACTCACAAGCCTAAAATTCAAAGTGAGCTTCTTCTTCTCCCACTCACCCACATCTAAGATGTCCAGGATGATGACGTCCGAAGCGGCCCGGCCCAGCTGGTTGGAGGCCTCCACCCAGATCTCGTACGGCGTGAAGAGGTGGAGGTCCTGGGTGATGCTGCAGGAGTACGGCTTGGCGTGACTGTAATCCTCACACTCCTTCTCTGTTCCGTACCATCTGCGAGGAGACCAAAACATGACTGAAACCACTCAAATACAACTTATTGTTTAACTTGTGTTAAATGTGGTCTTTATATCTGCCTTTGTACTGAAATCTGGATGCATACAGCAGGCTAGGATATGACTTGTTAACATTTTCTGAAAATAATTTCAAAAGTCTCTAAGAATGAGGATTTTGGGCAAGAGGATAAGGGCCACAGATACAGTATATATATATATATATATATATATATATATATATATATATATATACATACTGTATATATATATATATTTATTTTTTTTTTTTCTTTTTTCCTGTTTTCTGAACAGTCAGAACTCGGATAAAAAGCTGTTTTTTTTCTTGTTTTATCCTCTTCAGTAGGATATATTTGCTTTAAAACTTACTTAAACTAAGATAAGTTTTTGTTCTCATTACGACAAATACCCACTGCACACATGGTGTTTTCAGAAACGGTTGAAATGTCCTGAAAGGGTTATTACAGTATTCTGTAGTACTGCGTGTATACCTGAGTTTGTACTTGAGCCTGTACTGAGTGCTGATGTTAGTCTCTCCTTTCCCTCCAGGAGCCCAGCCGCACGTCAGGTCCTTGGTGTTCCGGGACCAGCAGGTCAGATTGACCGGTTTCTCCGGAGGCACTGGGGGGAACAGCGTGAGGTGAGGTACGGGTGAAGGGGAGAGGACAGAAAGGAGGAAGAAGAGGAGGAAGAGGTGGGAAATGGAGGTCAGCGAGGGAACAAAACTGCAGCGAAGTCCTCTGGCGTGTAACTCATCCATCAGTGATGTTCCTCAGAAATTGCAGGTATTTTTCTATATTGGTTTGTGTGTGCATGTGTGCATTTAATGTTAGGATCCCTGCCAACATTCCTCATTTGTCAGAACACGGGGTCCTCAATACCAGTGTCCCACAGAGATTAAGACCCCGACTTCTTCTCTGTTTAAGTGTCTAAGAAAACACCTGCCCATAATCTAAAAAAAGTCAGTAACTTAATCTTCTTTTTCTGTCTGAAGGCAAATATGAATATCAGTTTATTATAGGGGTGTAACAACACATCGATCTATATCGATACATCGATTTGAATGGGTAATGATTCAGTTATATTGAGGCAAAATAAAATAATCGATCTATATCGTCATCATATTCTCGATGTGAATCGATATCATCTGCCCATATAACAGGCATTGTGTTTGATGGGAATATGGTATCGCATTATATCGATCGCAGACTTGTGAATTAAATTGAATCAAAATCATATCGTGACAGACTTTGTGATATTGAGAAATATCAAATCGTCATCCAAACATATTGATGTTATATCGTATTGTGATAAAGCTGGTGATTTACACCCCTAGTTTATTGTCCATTTTGTTTCTTCAGATATGTTTGAAAATTAGTTAATGTGCTCAACAGCATGCTCTTCTGCATGTGGAATTATATCACTTATAGGTTAAAATCTAATCTCAAAACAACATTTTCTTATGAAGAAATAGGGTCTCATAAGAAAATAAACTAAGGTTTTTTTTTTTACCTGATGATAAAAGGATTTCGGTCTGATTTTTTGGGTCAGATTACACTGTGAAAATGCAGCAATTTGTGAAATTAATGCTAACTCAAATTGTTTGCATAATTTAGCCTTTAAAGAAAAAAAAAACAATGAATTTCACCTGCGAAAACATGTTCAATTAACATGTATTGCACGAGTTACATGTTGATGTATTCTTAGAGATAAATAATAATTTGCACACTTTAACATTACTATAAGCAATAGTCATAAAGGTAAACACACATCAAGGATAGAAAATGGGATCATATTGTTTCTGAGAGTATCATTTTGTACTGTATCTTATCTTGTTGTATCTTATATTATTATGTTTTGTATCATAATGTAGCTTCTTTTAAACAATAATAACAATTTAGTAAAATATAAGTTTACAATTTAGGATAGTTTAGCAAAATCTATAAAGGATTTTTGTTTTGTTTTTTAAAATAGCAGTGTTTTGCTTTTTACATGTACCAAACAAACACTAAACAACAACAAGAATAGTATCATTTTCACATGTGTCAAACAGTAGCAAAACAATTTGGTTACAGTTTAAGTAAGATAACGCCTTTTGGCTTTTTAATAAGTAAAAACACTAAAGTTCAAGGAAAATATATCACCTACTGTCTTGAAAGTGAAACTCAAGTATCTCAAGCTCAACGTTAATGTTGGGAATGACCTTTAGCTTCTGCTGCACCAAATTCAAGCTCAATATTTAAAAAAATTACTAAGGTATATAATCTATTTTTGTGTTTGCTAAGATCAGTTTCTCTCGTGGGGGAGCCACCTTTTCATCTTAGAAAACGTCACAGAAGTGAATAAATGATTTTTTTCACCTCATTAGGAAAATAATGAAACACCAAGCAACAAGTTCAAACAAGTCCCCCCAAAAATTGCAGTTTTTTTTCCTCCACATGAGTTACAAATGGATTTTTTGAGTGTAAAAAGCCCGCCCCGCTCTCTTTAAGGGATAATGGACCACACAGGTGGGCTCTGAAGGCAGCAACACTAAACATGAAATACAGCTTGGACTGTGTAGGGACTCTTAAAAACCGGCCCACTGCTTCCTTCCCTTTACTTCTCATTTCCTTTAAATTCCACTCATCTCTATGGTCTGTTACTCCTTCTGGTGCTCTGCTGCAACAAGCTTGAAATCTAGCAGCCATTTTTTGTTTTCTCATCGTGAAGCAGCGACGGTTACATCAGACAGGTTAACATGGTTATAACTTACTCCCAACGTAGAGGCAGGAGCCAGCCAGGATGTGTCCTTTGTGGTTGTGGCAGACCAGGTTGTCCCCAGACGTTTGCCTGGAGGCGTTGAGCCCGACCAGCGTCAGGCTGAGGTTGCTCGGGCTCAGCACTCTGTAAAGGGAGCTGGGCACCTGCTGGCCATTCAGCGTCCAGAACAGCGAGCTGGCGTGGACGCCGAGGTCCGGGTGGACCCAGCAGCTGGCTGTCAGGTTGGAGCCCATGCGGAGCACGGGGTCTTGGGGGTAAACGATTGCTACATCTGAAAGAGAGAAGAACAGATAATGAGTAAAAGGTTCTGAAGATGGTTCTCGTTATTGTTTCTACTCAACAGATCGATGGTATTTAAACTCCTGTGAGGCTGAGTCAGAAAGGCTTATTCACCAATTCACCATTCACCAATTTTGTTGTATTGTAAGATTTTTTTCAAATACGAACAAACTGTATGGGCTGTGGCTCTTCTCCTGAATAAATGAAAATTATTAAACACAGTTGTTTACACTTAAATTAAAAATATTTACTAAAGAAAACCAGAGCAGGACTAGAGAGATATGAATATGATTTAGATTTTTATTTCTGTGACTGTATCCGAGCCACGGGAGACACAACATTAACAGCAGTCGTCATTTCATCCCTCGGCTTTAGCAGCTCCTTTAATTCCACAGCTGACGCTGCTAAAAATGACAGATTTACTTTTCTGGATCTCTGACAGCAGGACTTCAATCTTGTGAAGTTCTCCTCTTTACTTTTCGCTGTCATTTTAATGAATGGCCACTTCCTGGTATGTGGGGCAGGAAGCGTAGCCTTATATGGTGCTTTTGGGGTGGTAATTATGCTAATCTCCTTTCCTTGTGCACAAGCCACTGAATACGAACAGGTGGCATTTGTCATGTTTACGTGGCTCATTTACACACTTTTCCTGAGTATAGAAGTATTTGTTGAATCTGATGTGGCATGTTCGTACGAACCCTTCATATGAAAAAAAGTAAAAGAAGTTTAGGATAAATGGTAAATGGACTGAACGTCACAAAAACTTAGGATAAGAATACGAAAATGTTCTTGCATGAGGCCCATTGAGTGTATACTCTACATGTGTTAGTGCTTCAATCCAAAGACTTGCAGTAGCATAAAAATTAACTTGTGTGATGGACACAGCCTGCAAGACCCCTATTTTGTAAAGACCGGCTAGACAGACCAACATTTGCTAGCTGATAACTAGAAGTACGTCATCACGATTTTCATATTAATATATCTCATTTTGTTCCTTGGCTCCCTTTAAAAGTGTCTAAGAAGTCTGCTTCATGTCTGTAGTTGATCATGTTCATTCAGCCTCACACTCAGTATTCACTTCTCGATTCCTCTCAACCATCTCTTTGGTCATAATCCCAAACATTCTCCAAGTACAAGTCTACTAAATATCAAATATAAATCAGTGTTTCGCCTACTTTACTGGCCTTTGTAAGGCGCTTGTTGGACAGGTTGGGTGTTAGCGGCGTAGTGCAACATCACTAATAGAGCTGGGTGGTATACAAATTAGTACCAAAAACCATTATTAATTTTTGTTATGATATTAATTTTCTACTAGCAAAATTTGACAAGATAACAAATAATTTGCCTGGGTTTTTTTTCTTTTAATTTTGAGTCACCGTCATCTCTCTGAGAAACTACCTTTAATTCTACTTTTTTCCAAACTGAGGTCGTTCAAAGCGTTACCTACATCAGGTGAGACATTGACTGCTGATGACATTTCAATAGAACCCCGTTTCAAAAGATCGGCTTTTAGGTTCAATCAAAACACACTACGACTAAAGTGCAACCTAAAGGGTTCAGACAGTGGAGCGCCTTTGAAAAGCACCAACAGTAAAGTTTCTCAGCTTGTGTTGCATCATCCTTTTTTTTTTGTTCAGACCACTTGAAAGAACAAAGCAGGGAGGTTTTAGGTAGAAAAATCTAAAATAAAGACACCATAGCTGACGTAAATTCAGGTCTAACAATTCTGAAAGGCGAGACTTCCTGAACGGCAGAATGAAGGGAATTGTTTCTGGCTGTGTCTCCGGTTTATCCCACAGTTCAGTGACGTTTTGTGAAGCAGCTAAACTCAGAGACGGTGGCACTATTCATCATTTTATCATATCTGACAGCTGGAGGCCAAATAAAGGTGCTTTTGATCTCGCAGGTGGACAGAAACAATAATAAAAAGAGAATGATTTGGGAGGAAAAAGATGAAAAGACTTTATTTTCTAAAGACTGCAGGAAGAAAAGTTTCCCCTCAAAGTTGACGGCAGAGTGAAAATATCTGACTTTCTTATTTTAACAGGGAGATGAGTGAGAGCATCAACACTTTGTCAGACCACTCCAAACCTACGCCCGGGGGGCCACATTTTTTTCTCAGCCACCTAACGCTGAAAGACACTGTGTGGTCTTTTTTTTTTTAAATGTTCTTTTTATAACGGGAGCCACCTTTGAAAGCAAGAACTCATGTGTAACTCCGCTAATATCACTAACCTCCACTCAGGCCCTGACACAAACACTTTGCACTGATTTATGCGCACACATGAACGCAGACAAACTCAGAGGGATTGTTTGTCTTTGTCACTGGATCCAGTGGACCAATAATCTGCTGCTCTGGATGAATAACAAGCAGGGTTTTATGTCTTCCAGGCGCTGAGGATGAGGACGTTGTGAAGCCCCTATGCTCACTGCGAGGAAAACGCCTCATAAAAATTAGATTTTTTTTGGAGAGATTTGCTCTCATCAGGGCAGAGGATGAGCTCGACTTTCTCACGATGGACGTCGGAGCTGTTAAAAAACAAAAAAGAATAAAGAAAATACTTTTGCCTTTTGTTTCAGGACATTAATGGTCTCAAGCGGCTGATTTTCCAGTCTGCGGTGGACTTTAAAGCTCTTTTATATAGAGGAACATTTATGTCCCTCGCTCATCCATGCAGCTGAAATAAAGCGTGCATTTTTTTGTTTTTATTTTTTGCAACAGATGAGCTTTTTGAAGGAGGGCGGGGGGGATCAGTGCAGATGAGCCGGGTGCAAGAAGTCACGCAACATTTAGTGACAATGAGCCATACCATTGTCTGCGAAGGAGAAGCGGATGTTATGTCGACTGATGCGCCCGTTGAAAAAAGAAAAAGGTCAGATAGTAACGTACATGCAGGACAAATGTGTTATTTTAGAGGCCTTTTATGAGAACAAAACCCTTAAAAACAAGAAAAATAAACACGTTATAAGTCAGAAACACTGACCATGTTACTTCGTCTGTAAATGTGTGACGGGAAGTTTGGTCTATTATCACAGGAATAAAACTAATTATTACAGTTTAAGCTTTGCTCTGTCTCTGCACAGAAGATCTGCCACTTTTAACGACTCCCCAACTTGATTTATTTGACTTTATTGCGCGTTTAAGCTTCCCAAACCCTCTTAAGCGAATGATGTCAGCGTGTTGTTGCGGTTCCGTGGAGCCCCTCCATGCTCACCATGTGTTAAAGGAATTATGGCCCGACTTGTTGAAATCTGGCCTCCTGGGATGATGAGCTCCTCTCTGCAGGGATACGAGCAGCTACAACTGCAGCAGGAAGGACATCAATAACCCGAGCTGTCAGCCAGACAAAGTGGCATTTGTACCTTTTTTTTCCTCCCATGTTAAATCTGTCCACAAATCGAGCAGAACGGATGAAAGATGTAGGAATCCCAAGTCAATGAGACACTTAGAACCAACATTATTAATATATTGCATTAAAACCACATCATGAATACAGTTAATTAGAGCCCTATAATACTCTTAATTGGATTTAAACCATGTTTTTTAACCATTCATCAATTTAAACTTGTTTATATTGTTTTATTGTTTATAAATAAATGATGTCCTCATTATATGTCTAACATTTTGACTTTTTGTGAGTTTTATATCATATACATGACTATATTTGCTGGATATATGCAAATATTTACTGACTGATGCTGTTTTAAAAAGGCAGAAACACTCATAAAAGCAAATACAAAATTCTAGCGCAGGATTGAGTCTTAGTCCTGTTTACACCAAGATCTCCTGCAGTTTTTGTGGACTGAACAGATCTCTAACCCCTATTACACCAGCCAGATTTTTGTTGTTGTTTGTTTGTTTGTTTGTTTTGCGCATCCAACTTACGTGTGGACAAGGACAGCACGCCGGGAGTGTGCAGGCTGAGCAGGACCAAGCAGAAGTCCAATACAACACGTCTCATTGTTTTCTGGTTTGTATTGTTTTCTTTTGTTTTTGTTTGTTTGTTTGTCTCCAGTTGTCTCTAAGCGGACTCCTTGTCCTCGTGCTGTTCTGCTGTCGCCCTCTCTCAGTCCTTCGCGATCCAAGTTTACACACAGCAGAGACAGGAGAGAGAGAGGTGGGGGGTGAGAAACAGGCTCCAAAATCCGGATTTTATTAAGAAGACAAGTCTCAGGAGGGAGAGAGGCGCACTGGAAAAAGTGTGACCCGAAAAGAAACGTCTCCCCCCTTGAGTAGAAAGAGCCTGGGAGGGTGAAAGCGGCGCGTCCCGTTCTGCAGTGTTTTTCCTTCTTAATGCTTCCTGCAGCTAAAATCATACACAAGTTCATACTTTTTAAGCCCCTCCCCTCTCTCTCTGTCTCTCTTCCCACACAGTCGCCAGTCATTCCCCTTCCCGTCCTTTCCCTGTTCCTTTTTTTTCCCCCTCCTCCAGCAGGCCCCCCCGGCCCCCCTCTCCAGTGACGGCCCCGGAGTCATTCACTTTCACTGAATCACTGCGTTTCTCTCCAATCCTCGAGTCTTTGAACATTTTCACAACAGGAGGCTGTTGAGTCAGAGCGTTACAGGCAGGCTGTCAAATCTCAACTTTTCTTTTATGAACATTTATTGTTGATAATAGGCTCATTTCCCCCCACATACAAATAGTTTTGCTTATAATTTTCCAAGTTTAATAAATAATATTCACACATTCAGTTCTAAATTTTAGGGGGTTTTCAGGGCTGTGACCAAACGGGGGTCAGGGGGGCCCTTATTCAGACAGTTTTTAGCCTCTTGAGTACCAAGGTTTTGCTTTGTGTGTATTATGATTTTCGCCTAGTTATTTTTAAACATTAAAAACAAGCATACATAATTTTGAGTTAAAATTTAAATATATATTTAAAACTAAAAATAAAACTTCAAATCTTGTCTCCCTAAATGTGGAAAACTGGTCTGAAATGTCCTCAACATTAGAAAACTGAGTCTCAGGGGGTTATATGCAATACATTATTTATTTATTTATTTCCCAGTACAATACCTCCACTGTAATTCAGTTTAATTTTCATTTGTATTAAATTATACTTGAATGGGGAGCCAACATCTTTCATCACTTTCATTATTTACCCAGGAGAACAACCAAGAAACAGGCACTGTAGAGTAGTTACCAGAGAACATAGGTACCAGTGAATATAAGTTCCGGAGAACATGGGTACTTATGAATATAGGTATTAAGGAACATAGGTACCGGTGAATATAAGTACTGGGGAACATAAGTACTAGGTATGCTTCCCTATAAACCTTCTGCCCCACTAACTCCAGTATTTTGCAGTATTTCTGAAATAGTAAATATTAAAGTACAGCATAAAAAAACCTCCTAAAATTGGTTTTGATTTTCGACTTTGGTGTGCTGCCACTAGATTATCAGTGACTCCATCTGGCGCTTCCTTTGAAAACTTTCTGAGGGGAATATTATATCGTAAAACAATGGATGTGTCAATTACTTTCTGTAGCATTGTTCCATTTTGATTTGTTTATTTTTAGTGTCTTGTGTTTTCATTTTTAGTTATGTTTCCCATGTACCACCAGTTTGTTTTACTGTACTTTTCCACAGTCAGTATTTTTCCAGTCAGCCTGCCACACCCAACTACACTTGCTCCGTTGCACCAGTCACAGCTGCAGCCACTCTACCCATCAGCCCCAGTTCATAGAATCCTTTGGTTTCACTTCACTCACCAGTCGAACATTGTTGAGTAATGATGTTTGGTGCCACTGATTTCCTTTCAGATTCTGATACAGAATAAAACTTTTGGACTGGCGATAGATCCGATACTGATACTTTGTGCAAATAAAACAGAAGCAGTTGGGTAAAAAGGTAGTCTACTTCAAATCATCATTTCATAAAGAATACAAGACATACGAGTAATTTATTTATTGTCCCCCATCGCCAAGGTGGGGGACTTAGAAATGCTCTCCGTCTGTCCGTGACGGGGTACATTGGCAACGGTTGGCATCGAGTTCAGAACTCAGAAGTAAATTGTTGTAGCTTCCTCATTTACAATATAGTCGAGCTAATACAACAGAAAAATTAATTGGAGGACACAATCGTTCAAATTATGTGAAAATATTGATTTAACAAAAAAAAAAGGAGTAAAATAAAAAACGTTAATTAATTAATTAACATTATTTAAACATTAATTATCAAAAACTATTACAACAATGAAAACCTGTGTCTTAATTTACATTACATGAACATGTTACCATAGAAATATTGAACGTGCAACATCTACAGACTGAACATGTGTCACTGCACCAACGCAGATGGGAGAAAAAGTAGTTTCCTCCAACCACATAAGCTTTAATATTTAGTTTCAATATTTCAGCATCAATTTTCACATCACTATTGTCAAGCTTCATTCCATGTTGGGTTTTTGTTTTAAAATAAATTTTACTTTAACTTCTGAGTTCCTCCAGTCAGTACATTCCTTGGTCCAAAGATTTCCAAAAACCATGCCAGCATGTGAAACAGCAAATAACAACAAAGAAACCTGTGTAAAAGCCATCAAAAGAAAACAAAAACATTTAACATTTAAAAAATATATTAATTCTTCCCAAAGAAACTTGTTAAACACAATAAAATGTATTGAGAATAAAAAATAAATAAATAAATAAAACAGCTAAAATGAATAAAATTATATAAATGCGATAAAATTTGAGAAAACACAAACAAAGAAAACTCATTTAGGAAACAACCTTTTGGCAGATGCTTTCAAATTAAGAATATTTAACATAAAAAAATGTACAATCAAACACCTTATTTAAATGATAACTAAAACAACAAATCACAATAAAAACAATTAGTTTAACATTTATTAGAACATAAAAATAATAAATTAGGTATACAAAATATTTTGCAAAAGCTTTTGTTTAGAAAAAAAATGTCCATAAAAAATGCATAAAGGATAATTAAGTAATGAAAAAAAAAATTTCCTGTTTAATCCCATAAAACATCCGTCCATCCATCCTCTATACCCGTTATTTCCTTTCAGTGTCACGGGGGTCACTGGTGCCCATATCCAGCAGTCACAGTGTGAGGGGCGGGGTACACCCTGGACAGGTCACAAGTCCATCACAGGGACACATAGAGACAATTGAGACAAACAACCATTCACTCTCTCACTCACACCTAGAGACATCTTTACCAATTAACCTGACAGTCATGTTTTTTTTGGTGTGTGGGAGGAAGCCCAACTGAGCCACCGTTGCCACCAAATGTTTAAAAAAAAAGCTGAAAAAAGTTTCTATTGCCAGTATTACCAGCTACAAACTAAACTGAACAACAAAAAAATCTACTCGTTTCAGTGCTTCAAAATTATTTAGGATTTTTCTGGGATTTCCGTATAAATGTCTCCTTGAAGAACAATCAGATTTTACATAGTGCTAACAGACTTTCACATGGGGGGAAAAAAATCTGAATTTACAGTTTTAGGAGCAAACTGCCTGTTTTTCTTTGATATAACTGCCATCAGGAAGTTATCTATGAGTTTCTGAGATAAAATTCTTTTTAACAGCAGGGATATAAGGGCAACTTTTATTTCCATGGGAGATTTTCCATATATGTCAGCAGAGAAACCGGTCAGGACCTCCGTGGGCGTCCACAGACAATGAAGACGAGCGGGGGTGGGTGGGAGACGCAGCAGGGAGAGGAACACAATCATGTCAGGTCACATTGTGATTGAGAAATCCACCAAAGTTTAGCCCACTGAACAGAAACTGGCTTCATGTGCATCATCTGGAGGAGCGCTGTGACTAATATTTGACTAATGTACGGGCGGAGACATATACAAATTAGTCTCTTTCAGCAGAGGCAGCGGTGAGTCAGCAGGAGTCCAGGCAGAGTGTCAGGATAACAGCCGTGGTGACCTTTAGGGTCCCTCTTCACAATGTCCATCTTTCTCCCTCACAGAGAGGACTCTTGTTCTTGTTCGTGCCCTGCAGTTTCCGTATGAGGAGTCTGAGAAGAATTTTGACACTGTTGTGTCTGTAGTCTGTTTCTGGTAAATTCACTCTTTTATTCAGTGTCACAGAATGAAAAGCAGATCGTTGATGAGTGTTTGTCCTCCTTTTGGTCCCAATTACTGAAAATGCTGTGTCACTGTCTTCACAGGCAGAACTCTCTTTAGATTTTGTTTGCAAAAAACATCTTGATGCATGGAAAGCCAGTCTATGACTGTGTCCAAAGTCAGGGGTTGCGTCCTTCGAAGGACACTGCTTACCTGCCCTACGAAGGCCATGTCCTTTGTTGACTGCAAAGTCCAGAAGAAAGTAGCTTAGAATTTGAACGGTCTAGCCTTTAGCTTTATTCCCGCCCTTACCCCGGTGTATATTCTGTCCAGGACGGCGCTAAACAGAAGCAATGAAGATTGAAAATAAATCAAAATTTGCAAAATATTAATATTCTAAATTAACAAAATAAAGGCAATACGTGAAAAACTAAGGGATCCACCTTACAAGCTTGTTCACAATGATTTCTGACAAGAATAATACCAAAAAAACACAACTGCTTTAAACTTTCTATTTTTGTACAGCCAGATTTAATTTAAAACTTTACTCCTGTCTCTTGCTTCGTCCACCACTACAAGCAAAAAAAATCTCTTGGTCAGCCCGCAATGCATCTTGGGACAGGGCGGGCTGAAAAGAATCCTTAAGCACTATGCCGACTGGCAGGCTGGAGCGAGCGGCGGTGAAGACGAGGACAAGGATGAGGAATTGGTGGGGTGCAATTGGAGGAGTCTTCGGATTTGGACAGCCTTTGGTGCATTACTGTGATGTAATTGGCCTTCAATTTCAGCCTTCGAAGGATGCAGCCTCTGAATTTGGAAATTTGGAAACAGCCTACTGCCTATCAGGTAGGGTTGGTGGGAACTAATTTTTCTTCCGCCTGGGTAATAGATCAGTCTGTAGATACATGTTCAGTCTTTTCGTACATGCCATTTCCAGATGCCCGTCCATCCGTCCGTCCAGACCGGTACAGCGTCCGCATCACTGCAGACGCAGCACCGATCCGCCTATCGATCTCCCGCTCCATTCTTCCCTCATT
>JARVJO010000173.1:3661778-3678276 GCA_031762555.1 Cynodonichthys magdalenae | reverse complement strand
GGATACTCTCATGCATCCTCGGATTTCGAGAGTTTGTCGGCCGCATGATGAGGAGCCTTCGAATTGGGACAGTACTCGGCGTGGGGCAGTTACGTATGCGGCCGACAAATGCACACTTATGAGGACCCAGCCCCTGAATTGAGACACAGACTGTGTCTCAATACAGGGGCTGCAGCCTACCTAGACCGCAGCCCATGTAGGCCATAACCTATACAGTTTGGGTAGGCTGCATAAGCTGTGAAATGAAATGCTAGTCTAACGTACTTATGTTTTATATCACATGCCTTCAGACTTAAAATGCATTGAGATATATATTCACGTGTTTTCACTGGTGAAATAACTTCACAATTAAAGACTTTACACATAAATAAATAAAAAAAAACATTAATAATTTGGATTTAGCTCTAGTATCAATACTTGTAACTGCATTTTATTTTACATCTCATTGCAGCATAAATTTAATCAGCTAAGTTGCTAAACATACATTTGAAAACAAATTCTTCGGTCCATGATGACTTTCCAAACCACGTTGCCTTGGTTAAAAAACAAATTGTGCCTGTATTTGTTTTCCTGTTTAGTTTACTTATGACACAATGAATCCTAGAATACCATTGGGCGGGAAGGATACTCAGATGCAGCCTTAATTTTCAGGATTTTATGGGCTGCATTTGTCACTGCAAGAGAAGGAGCCCACAGCCTTCAGCACAGGGCAGTGAAGTAAGCAGCTGACAAATGCAGACTTTGGAGGATGCAGCACAATTGAGACGCAGCTCAATCAGCTGCAGATGTACATCAAAGTGGATAATGTCTGCAAGTTCCTCAAATGTCATTCAGCGATTCAAGAAATATTTCATTAACAGACAAGCACATGAATACACTTTGACTTTCCCATTCATGATGGCCACTACATTACTATGGGTCTCAATATGGGTCTGCGGTCCGCTGGAGACTTTAGTAAAACGTACTTACATCCTCCTGAAATCCGTTCAGGTAATCCTTTAAGTTTGGAGTTGCTTTCTTTCATCTGATGTTTGCTGGAGGGTTAAGTGTTCTTTAAAGCAAAGCAGGGAAGCAAATTTTGCCTTTGTCAATAAAGTTGTCAGGAATTCAGAGTTTTTAGTTACCCGCTGAGCTCGACCTCCTGACACAAAAGAAGTGTGTGTTTATTTTGTTGTACCTGCTTCATACACAAGTTCGGTTTCAGTTTGAGGAATGCTAGCTTGGCCACTCTATTGCCGCTTTATGTTTTGATAGCTTGAAAAGTTGCCGAGTCATGTTGGTGCAAAAAGTTCCCAGCCGTCCCTGAACGCAACACACAGCCGTTTCTGGACGTCAGTCCGGAGAGTCGATACGTTCAACTCTGTACGCTTTCCCCCCGACCAAAAGTCTCCCAGGAGAAAGGAGGGCTTCCCACGACGGACCAGAGGTTCAGCACCCACACAAACATTTTTTTAAATTAGTGTTCTTCTGTTGGGACTCGGAGTTTGACAGCTGACTAGTTTCTCAGGTGAGTGAAACTACTGCTGTAGCGTCATGCGCCCTTTCCGGCCAAATCTAGAATATTTATTACTGACAACCTGTCTGTTCGTGAACAGCACGGTTATTTAAATTTGTTAGTTGTTTGTGCTAAAACAAACTCATAAAAAGCGACTGAAAGTGTTGTTTAATGTTGTTTTGTTTACGTTATGAGATCATTATCTGACAGAGGGAGGATTTTACTCTGAAATCATCATCGTAAAATAAATATAAAATGTAACTGTTGTAGTTCTAGAACTGAAAGAGACATTTAAAAATAAAATGTACTTGACCTTTAAAATGAAGATAAAATATACAAGCACTGTTCTTAATGTCTCAGAAATAAAGCATTTTGTTGGTTATTTAGGAATTAAAAGTTCTTTAATGAAAAGCCACAATCTTTATCTAACTGAACTGTTTAAGTGACTTTGTCCTTATTACAGCCAGGCTTTTATATTTATTTTTTAAATATAAGAATAACCTGCGTTACATCTGTTTCATGCCCTAAATTCTAATAATGTGCAAAACTACTTCATGCGTTTCTAGAAATGTGGCTCAAATATGTTTAAAAGAGAAATCCCACTGTATATAAACAAAGCAAAGAGCAGTCTATTAGCTCAGCTAAAAAGAGAAAAAAATAAAATTAATGAAGCAAACATTTCAGTATTTGTTGTTCAGCAATAAAAAGTTATTTGAAGAAATGAACAAGTCTGCGATTTAAATATTTAAATGATAATAAAAAACATCTAAAATATGTGATTTTGTAAATGATTACCAAAAAAAGGTGCTGCAGGATTTAAACTTAATAAAAAAGGTGATAAAACACATTGTGACATATTATAGCCTTGTTGTCAGCTTGTATTGCCCTGACGTTTGCCTTCATCATCGGTTCAACAGGTTTACACATGTTTCTGTGCACACGCCTTCCTAGGGTTTGTGTTGATTACTGGTAAATGCAGAATGAAAACAGAAGTGTGTTAGAAAGAAAACTATGACATTTGAGCCTAGTTCAAAGATAGCTACTATAATAGTACAATTATATGATACCAGTCAGCCTTTTATCACAATAAAAGTAATTTTAATAGGACATATAATACACATTAATAAAAACAGTTCCCTAGGGGAAACATTACTTAATAAACAATATACAAAAATGAGCCTTCGTACACAAATAAAAACTATATCAGCTGATGTTTTTAACACTGTTTTATTAATCAAACAGTCTGTTCTAACATTCATTTTCTACATTATAAATAGAAGCAATGCATTATGTACCTGGTGGACTGCCAGGCTTTACTTGTCCCCCACCAAGGCTAAGTGTCATTTGTTTATGTCGAACCTGGGTCAAAGGAGAATGTGGCAACAGAACAAGTGGTTTGGACGTAGCATTTTTAGGTGTTTGTATTGATAATAGACTTTGTTTTAAAAATCATTGTGAATTTGTTTGCAAAAAGATTTCAAAATCTTTGGGGAATATAAAAAAAGTTAAACCTTACTTAAAATTAAATACTTTACTAATTTTGTATTACAGTTTAATTTAACCTTTTATCTTTTATTGTAATTTAATCTGGACTAGTTCTTATTCATCTCATACCAATTCATAGACTTCAAAAATCTTTTGTTAGAATTGCAACTAACTCTGTATTTAGCTCCATCTCTACCTCTGTTTAAAAAGTTACACATATTATCAATGTATGAAGTAAATAAGTACCAAAAAGGAATTTTTATGTATAAAGCAATATGCGCTCCATTATCTTTACCAAAACAGTTTTGTAATTATTTTGACTTTAACTCTGATTATCATTCTTATTCCATAAGAAGGAGGCACAAATTACACATTGTGTAGAACAGTTGCTGGATTTTCTGCTGTACATCAAAGTGTTTGAATCAAACAGCTTCAACATGTTCAACTTTACCTGTATTTAAAAATAAGTTGAAAGAAAGCTTTTGATTTTTAATTAATTATTTATTTATGTTTGTTTTTGAACCGTGTGTTTAATACTGTTTCTGTTCAGGTAAAGATCTATGACTGTGTTTTAGGTTTAATTGATTTTTATTTTAATATATATATTTTTTTATTTAATTGTTAAATCTTCTTTCTTTATTTATTTATTGGGAGGAGGGGTTGCTTTGTAAGCCCAGTTTTTAGTTTTATCTTTGTATTTTCTTATGTTTTTAAAGTTGTTTTGTCTTCTTTTGTGAGTGCAAATAAATAAATAAAACAAACAAACAGCAATGTATAGCGCCACTAACACTTCCCCACCCCAGCATTAAAAACTTTACCCCCTTACTATTGTCCTAGCAGCCATATCGCTGGTTAGCATATTTTCTGGGGGAAACCCTGACATATTTATTTGCGACGTAGTGAAGCATGTTTGGTGTTGGTTCTGCTGCAGTTCTTCTCCTGAGCAGTAGATGGCGCTAATCAAAAAAACAGTGAGAAGAGCAACCACTAACAAAAGTGAAGAGACGAGATCTGTTTTTCATACGGATACATAATTATCAAACTTTTTCTATAATAGACAGAAAACTGTCAAAACAAACCAGCTTGCAGACTTTTCATTCAATAGTTAAACTTATCCAATTTTATTGATAAAACGGCAAAAAAAAAACCAATGCATTTAGACTTAATTCCAAAATTGCATCAGTACACAGCTCTACCTATTGCATTGCATTGTTCTCATCTATGAAATACTACAGACAGGTCAATTTCACATCTTTAGTAATAGTATGCACTGGGAACCACAATGATGCATTTAAACCTCTTTTTTTGTTCTGGCTACCTCTGTTACAACTCTGTAACTGTTACCCTTCAGTTATTATGTTATTGTTTTGAATTAATTCTTTTTTAAAAACAGTCATATATCAAAATAAACCATTCTTGTTTGAATTTTTAAGTTGCTCTCTAAACTCTTGCTTTGCTCTGAATGATACTTGCATCTTTGTCAATGTTGCCTTTGGAAGAATCCCACGTTTAACCCCAACTCCTGAATTCTAAGTGTCCCCATGCCTTCTGAATCAGAAGCCATGGGGACACTTAGAATTAAAATATTTAACAGCTTAAAAAGCTTAAAATATTCCCTTACGAATAGTTAAAACATCACCCGTCATCACTGCTTTCTTTTTAGGCAAACACTTATTGGTTCCATTGTGTAGAGCAACTAGTTATCTATTTTACTGAAGGCCAAACAAAGGCTTTAAAACCTTTTTGTTTTTAGTGTATTTGTTTGCAGACTGAGACTAGTTGTTTAGCTTTCAACAAACATGTAAATGTAACTTAAACTTGTTTAAAAAATAAAATAAAATAGTAGAAGCAATGAAGTGACCTGAAGAAAATCCCTGTTGACGTGATCAACACCACAAAGACAATAAATTGTCCCAATTCTTTGCAAAAACATACTAAATCAATAATGCAATCGTCAAAATGTCTAGCAGATTGAAATCCCAAGGGACTGCTCTGAATTGAGACCTATCATTTTTGATAAAAAAAAAAATGTAAACTGATGTTGAAGTCCCTGTAAAAATATCATTATTTTTTTCTCCAAAAAATGCAGTTTGCACATAGATAACCGATGCAGACGGACAAAATGTATCGTGTTAGTGTTCACAGTTTCCATTCAATCTTTGCTAATAGCTGGTAAAATCTGTCAACTTTTACTTGTTTAGCAGAAGAGTTTTTGTAAACGCAGCGTGCTGATTGGCTGAGCAGATAAGTCATTCACAGTGAGCCGTGACGTGAAGCATACAGGGAATCATTCCTACAGCAGCGGTCTTGTAGTCCTGAAGATGTGGGTTTGCGGCAGAAAAGCAAAACAGTTGCCAAATGTCTCGTGCACCTTTCTTTGTTGTGGGGGCCCCCTGCAAAAAGGAGCAGCTGGAAAAAAAAACAGGTGAAATCTACCTGCAGTGTCTCTGTATGAACAAGTGTAACCAGCACTGGATTTTTGACATTTCATTGAGATGAAACTAATTCATTTGCATGATAATGAGTCGTTCAGAGTCGTCACTCCGTGGCATGAGTCAAGCCCCATCGCTGAAATACTTCTTTAGCTCCTTGAACACCTTCAGGTATTCAAGTTCCTGGTTCCCGTTGTCCAAACACATGTTTGACAAAAAGGAATTTGCAAAATGTTTGTTAGTTTATTTGGTATCTGTTAACAATTAACAATCTGTCTAGTCATCGCAGTTCAGCAGTTTTCAGTCACGTTCTGACAGAGGTTATGCAAAAACATGTAATATGTGTCACATTGTGAGACGACTGCTCTGAATCAAGTCAGCAGATCTTTGGTTTGATCTGGAAATGGTTAACTTCTACTTCGCTCAGAATGCCCCACTTATTTTACCCTTTCATTTCAGCCACTAAGCAGGAAAACAAACAAGAAATAAAATCAAAGAAAAGTGCTGCACTTCAGCTATTTTATTAGCTCTCTTATTTTTCTTATTATTTATCACCAAGCAATCATTTAAGAAACAATTTAAGATCAAATCAAACAGCACAGTTAAATGTTTTATGGTCTTTTTAATGCCTGGAGTTGTAATACATTATATGATCACAAGCCTGAACAGATGAAGAAAACGGAAAAATAACGAAATTTAAAAGCCCCTTTAAGGAAAACTACCCAACTCTACTGCTTTTTTTTTTCTTTTACGCCCTCCCATCAAATAATCTCTTTCGGCGATCATTTTACATTCGTCTCTCCTCTGCTGTGGTGTTTTTTGTATCCTGTCTGACAAGCTTTTGGTCATATGACCAGCTGCAGGGCGAGATGGGAGAAAGCCAGAGGCAAAGCCAGATTTGATTGTGCAACTCTTCGAAGCTGTGCTCCTTTTCTCTGAACCACCTCTGGCTTTGCTCAGAGAAACAAATGCAAAATGTGCATTTAAAAGAAACTGTCTTGCGTAAAATATAATGCTCAGTAAGCTTGTGTAAGCTAAGTGAAAATCACTTGGATGTCTTTAACTAAAAAAATACTTTTTTATGTTGCAATTAAAATGTTGCACAAATCTCTTATCAGCCAGACACAACGGACTCAAACTAACAAACTTTGCATCTCGTTTCCAGGAAACCTGACACAGGTCTCACTCAGTGACGTTTGCAGATGTGCATTTAAATCCGATCAGTATCAGCAGACACGCTAAGGTTAGCTACATCACCACACTGTTAATGTTCATGTTTTAGACCTCACTTTATGATTCTTGAGTCCACATTTAAAACAAAAAAACCAACCTGAAAGCTCACCTCTCCAACAGGTCATCATCTTGCCATGATGCGTTACATATAGTTAAATGTTATGTTATGTTTCAGAGGAAATGCTCACAGCAGAACTGATCATGACTCAAATGAACTATGCATTTAGAAACATATTTTACTGGTTTGGGATGCAGAAAAAGACCCATGTGGCTTTTAAAGTAGCCGTCCTGCTTCTATTTTTCATCCCACAGTATGTCTTAAAGCCCTGTCAAAGTATAACATTTTTAGACAAATTATGCCAATTTATGAAATTTGTGTCAGTTGATTTTTTTTTATTTAATTTTCAACATGATGTCTTTAAACTTTTCATAAGTTGGTATAAGTTGTCTAAAACGTTATAGTGTGACAGGGCCTTTAGTTTTGTGCATCTGCAAAAATGACTGTGCTGGGATTTTTAGTTTAGCTGCTGCGACTCTGACAGAAACAGACAACAATAGCACCAAAACAAAACCTGTTTAGAACATGAGTAGGTTTGTAGCTGCACATGGGACAGACTGAGACAAGCTGTTCCATTTAGGCTGCAGGTTGGCCTTAACACTGGGTGATCAGGTTCATCAGTCGTTTTACTGGAAAAATTTTATTGCACTTCAAACAGTGAGGAGTTGTTTTCATCCGATGCCACCTACACTCCTCTTCAACTGTGCTCCATGTGCACTCACAGCCACGAGGAGACACGTTTATGGGTCATAGATGCAAACTACAGTGGAACGATACACAGAGCTGAAATAAAGTGCTTTTAAATGAGATGAACAGTTTTTGTTTTAAAGCAAATGATCTCTTTGGATCACTAGCCCACTTACATTGAGCCATTTTTATTTGAGTTAAATATCAATCTCTGGTTCTGAAATGTCAGAGATCACTCTTTCCTTTCATGTATGAAAGTCAAGTTATTTTTTTTGCTACATTAACAAATTATCAGAATGACAAACCAAATCCATCCATTATCTATACCTGCTTCTTTCCTTTCAGGATCACGTGAGTCACTGGTGCCAGCAGTCACGGTGTGAGGGTTGGGGACACCATGGACAGGTCACAAGTCCATCACAGGCACACATGGAGACAAACAACCATTCCCTCTCTCACTCACACCTAGGGACAAGTTAGAGTTACTAATTAGCTTAACGGTCATGTTTTTGGTGTGTGGGAGGAAGTCTGAGTACCCAGAGAAAACCCATGCACGCACAGAGAGAACATGAATACTCTACCCAGAAATTTCCCCAGCTGGAATTCGACCCAGCAACCTTCCAGCTGAGAGGCAACAGCTTTATCAACTGAGCCTCTGTGCTGCCCTAACCAAAAAATAAATACAATTCAGCATATTATTGTTTTGAATACAGTCCACCCCATTGAATTTGCAGGGGTTGTGTTTATAAAGCACTCATGAAATGTGAAAACCACAAATTTAGTATGTGGTCAAAAAAAACCACTTTTATAAATGGCTGTTTTTATGTAATAAAAACACAAAAACACTCAGTGACACACTTGAGTTAACTTCATGCTGTACGGTAAACTGTTATGATGCAGGAACGTTGGGCTGCATCTACATAGGTCCCTCCAGTATTTTATTTTATAAGGAAATTTTGCTGAGTTTGCATAAGTATTTATGCTACAAAATTAGTAAATCATAACGTTCTTAATAATTTAGCATTAAAACACATGTTCGAATCATTGGTAACTAAATTGTCTTTAAATGTGAGTGAGAATGTCAACAGTTTGTCTCATTTTTTTTCTGTGTCCCTGTGATGGATTTGGGACCAGGAGTGTACCTATGTTCCCCAGTACTTATGTTCTCTGGTACCTATGTTCTCCCTGACTTAAAGTGATGAAAGGTACTTGGCTCCCCCTTCAAATGTCTTAATACAAATGGAAAACATACAAAGTAGGTACCATTGTACCTGTTTCTCTGTACCTATGTTCCCTGGTACTTATTGTTCCCAGTACCTTTGTTCCCCGGTGACGCCTTTTTATCCTGTGGACAACACAGGCAGGGAACACAGGGATGACTCCCTTGGGTCCTGTTCAGGGTATCTTCTGTCTCTCACACAGTCACAGCTGAACATCGGCACCAGCAACCTGGAAAGCTAAAGCAAGGGAAGAAAATGGATGGATGGTAAAGGTTCTCTGAAAGTAAACTGGAAATGAAAACATTTTATTTGCAAAGGTCTTGGAAGGAAATGACTTCCCATCCTAAATGAAAGTAAGATGTTGACCCTTTCCTGAAGTGAAACGTTTAGCAGTTCTTCAGAGTACAGATTTTTCATTTTAGCTGCATGGAAGTGAAACTTGAGCTCTGATACGCGCAATTACATAAGATTACAAAAAATATGGGTTTTCAGTTTTATTAACTGCATTTCTCTTTTTCACAGGCCAAGCGTCATAACGGTCTAGTTTGAAGAAACGCCAGTTCATACGAGCACTTCCTGTTTCTCGTGGGGAACAGCAACTGTCAGAAAACCCTCTGAGACGTCACAGTGGATTACTTGCAGATTCCTCAAACCTGTAAAATCTGAATGAAGACATTAACGATCATGGTTTGACTAAAAGAGCAGATCCTGACACATCTGCTGTCAGTCATGTCGGCACCTTGATTTATGAACGAGGAAATGTGGTTAAAGCTGTATTCTCTGAACACATGATTTCCAGTTATTCTACTTGAAGCTGTGTTTGAACTGCCTTTTGGCTACACCTGTGTCTACTAATGGAAAGCACTGTTTACAACCCTTACTTTATGGAAAATATCAACTGACTGAACCAGTTTAGAGAATTCATTTTCTTAAGTTTTTTGAAAATGGAGCTTATAACATAAGATGCTCCTTTGAACAGTCTGACTTTTGGAAGATAAGAACTTGAGCTGTATAAGTCTGTATGACTTGAACCCAAACCTGGAGTGTGTCTCTCGCTGTCTCCAGCATGCATTGCAGTCTAAGGAGAAAACGTCCTAAATGTGACTCTGATTTCTCTGCCATTGTCGTTCCCTCCATGCGGGGGTCCGGATATCTTGACTACACTGTTGAGAACCATGCCCCCAGATCTTTCTTGGCCATGGATGAGTTCAGACGGCACGAGATCCTGTGCGACCTCGTGTTGCGTGTCAAGCGCAAGGAGATGGTCATGAACTTCAAGGTAATCAGATTTATTAAATTGGAATACATACATTTTTTTTATTTAGTAAAGAAAAAATTGTAGATTGGTTTAAACTCATGTTTGATGATGTGAAAGGAGTAATTTCTACTGAAAATAAGCCATCATAGAGTATTTTATATCATATGGCTATTACCCAAGTATGATTTGAGGTTTCCCTTTTCAAATGACGTTGATATTTCATATAAATACATTTAAAAACAAGATTCAGAACAATTTTCCAGGGGTATCGCCCATTTAATAAGACAAATCAAACCAAATCTCTTAGGGTTGTAAATCACCAGCTTTATCAAGATACAATATTATATCTATTTGTTTGGATGATCATACAATTTTTCTCAATGAAAGTCTCTTATGGTAGGATTTTCATTCAAATCTGCAATCAATATGATACATTATGTCCTCATCTGGCCATATGATGACGATATGGATCGATGTGATCGTTTTGCCTCGATGCAGTTGAATAAATATATTGATGTGGATCATATTGTTACACCCCTAATATTGCTAGAACCAATAATGATATCAGAACAATAAAAAACTGAAAAAGTGCTTAATTGATTTTGACTAAATCAGACTTAATCCTATGTGAGTTAGCTAAAATATTTGAGGTTTTAGTTGTTTTGTATGGTTAACATTCGTTCTTAAACTGGTTCTTTTCTCAGTAGCAGTTCAGAATTTCTCTCAGATTTTTCAAGCTAAAATCACTGATTGCTGTCTACTGCAGGTAGGATACTGACTATTCATAACTACTCCATGTAACCCCACTTCAAAAAGACTCCTAAAGTTTAGATAATCTAAAGACCAAGATGGCTTCAGAATCTTATCAGCTAACTGTCTTTGGTGACTTTCCAGCTTAAATGGCTTTAAGGTTTTATGACTTTTCCATCAAATATTTTCTAAATGACTCACTTAAGTAAATTTTAATAAACTTGCTGGAGTCTGTTAGTCTGCAATCAACCCAGTTGTATTTTGTTGAAAGTTTTAATATTCAATAAATCAACTTGGTTTGTAATTATTTAAACCTATTTAAGTACTTAAATGCTTATATGGTATAAATTGTTTTTAAACTTTGGTTTTAGAAAATAAAACGAGGAGAAAACTGAAGAAAAATGCAATAAAATGCTAAAAATGAGATTGTTTTTTTAATGTTTGTGTTTTATCTTATTATTCAAATAAGCAAAAATAAAGCAAAATCCAAAGTTTTACTCTATAAATATTTTTTGATGCATCTGCTGATCGTTTATAACTTTTCATCAGTCTCAGGTTTTCCAAAGCAGATAAATGTCTGTCAGTCTTTGACCTGTGGGCCGTACATCATTCTTATTAAACACCTGTGTGTCTCCAGGTGCACAAAGTGGTCCTGGCGTCCTGCAGTGCTTACTTCAGAGCCATGTTCACCAGGGGCTTCAAGGAGTGCAGCGCCTCTGAGGTCACTCTGCGCGACGTCTGCCCCGAGGTGGTGGGAAGACTGATCGACTTCGCCTACACGTCCCGCATCACCGTGGGGGAGAAGTGTGTGCTGCATCTTCTTCTGGCAGCTATGAGGTGAGTGAACTGAAACAGATTGAAAACAGGTGAGAGTTTGTGACCTGCTTTCTCTTCGGTTCGTTCACACCGCAGGTCTTAACTCTCAATTTAAGTTGGGAAAAATTGTATCGTGTGCAATTAATCTTTGGAAAAACTGTCAAAGATGAATATTTGAACCTTTGCAACAACTACGATTGGTGCTACCAGGCGGACTGACCTCAGTTGTCTGCTTGGAGCTGCTCCTCTCTTCTTCTAAAACAACACGATGGATCAGTGATCAGGACTGATGCCTCACAGCAAGAAAGTCCAGGGTTCGATCCACAATTCGAACCTCCGGTCTTTTATGTGTGGAGTTTCCTTGATTAGGGGTTTCATGTTTGTTCGACGAGGGTGGAGTGAGACCAGAAGGTGGATTGGATTTTTTCCATGAATCTGCCCATCTTTCGCTGTCTCCTTCTGCAACGCGCTTCAAATATGACAATTTTTTTTTTAAAGTGCAATAAATAATTTATTATAACTCCAGTTTTACTTGTCCTCTGGTTTATAGCTTGAAGTCCATAATTTTGACACAAATTGTACCAGAGTCCAAGAGGGCTTATCTTCCACACTTAAAACAGTGGTTCACAAAGTTGGGGTCTGGACCCCTCTGTGGGTCAGGAAACATCAAGTGTGGGTCCCCAGATGATCTCCAGACTTCAATTTAAATGCAAATAAATTGCTCATGGAATATTTTCATCATAATTATTGCAAAGAAAATACAATAATCATAATGAATAAAAGTAGTTTCTTAGTTGTTTGTTTATTGTTTTTAGTTAGCAAAGTTTGCATATGTACACCCGTAATATCTGGTGTCACAAGTTTTTGCAACTGTTTGTGGGCCGTAAGCTAAAAAGTTTAAAAACCACTGCATGTCATATGACTAAGATGCACTGACTCGTCCCAGGACTCCAGGGGGTTTATCGTCACATTAAACATTATCGGCTAAAACAATGTTGCCCAACACTACTCTGATCCGAATTTATTAGTGTGGTCGTTCAAATTATGATTTAAACCCACTTCAGCCTGCTGTGTGAGCGTCGTACTGACGCTCTCTCTGAAGGTTTCAGATGGAGGATGTGGCCAAAGCTTGCTGTGATTTCCTCACTAAACACCTGGAGCCGGCTAACGTCATCGGCATCTCGCGCTTCGCGGAGGAGATCGGGTGCACAGAGCTGCACCAGACGTGCCGAACGTACATCAGCTCACACTTCAGCGAGGTGAGGTTTCTTCCTGTAGCCTTTGCTGCTGATTAACTTGTTAGCTTGTGTCTTCATTATGTAATCAGGAAGAAGTCTTATGACATGAACTTTATGTTCTGATCATTTTCAGAACAATCAAGCTGTAATGATTCATATCTGAATACTTGACATATTTGGTTATTCCTGCTTTCTACTCGTATGTTACACACAATCTTTTTTCAGCATTAAAACAAATTTATCATGTCTTTTACTACATTGTTGTCTACATGCTGCAACAGTTTCCCCTGCTAACCCTTTTAATGTAGCTTTCAGCTTGAGCTAGCCGTGTGAACTGAATCTGCTGCCATGTTTCTTTATCCAGGTGACCAAAGTAGAGGAGTTCTTCAGCTTGTCTCACTGCCAGCTGCTGGAGCTCATCAGTCAGGACAGCCTGAAGGTGCTCTGTGAGTCTGAGGTATGTGAAGTCAAAGAATCTGGTTCTAGAAGAAAAAATACAATAATACTTTTTTATAGAAGTGCATATTGTCTAATAAGTCTAATAAGTCTTTTAGCGCTCAGGTTATGTGATGAGATGACTCTCAGCTACTACCACGCCAAATTTTAGCTCAATATCTATAAACCGTACAGAGACAAAGCTATTTTTGGGTTTTCTTGTTAATATGGCCATCCTGAATTTAAATTAGTTGAAGATGTACATCCAGTAATTACAAGTTTCAATAAAGTCCGCCCAGATAATTTGCATACAGAGAGACAAATAAATGAACACACACACACTTTGTTTCCCTATCTTGTGGGGACTTTCCATTGACTTCTATTCATTTACTGGTCATGTCTATAGACTAACCCTGACCCCTTACTCTAAAGTTAACACACCCAACCCTAAATCTACCATAAACTCAATTCACACCTTGGTCCTGAACCTAATCCCCCACCCAAAATCAGCCTCCGAAGTCGTGGGGACTGGGCTTTGGTCCCCGTGAGGATCATTCAGTCCCCACAAGGCTGCAATTTCCTGAAAAATTGTCCCCACCAAGTAGCAAATCCATGGCCGCACACACACATGATTACCTGCTTTCATGGCATCAAGCAACAATAACAGCTTGTATTCCATGTAACCACTGTGAGAGTGTAATATGCTGCGGTCACACCAAACACGCTTTGAGCATCAGGGTGTCAGGTTTACATGTAAAGTCTATGGTGGACACACATCAAGGAGCGTTTGGGAAGTGCTTCAGCATGTCAAGAGTGGCGTGTTTTGAAATTGGAAAGTCTGAACTTTTGCAGCTCGATGCGGCGCGTCAACCAATCAGAGACTCCGCTGTGTGACGTGCAGTTTCCTGAATGATGTCCACTAACCTGAGACAGACGGACAGGAGCTCTAGCTGAAATCGAGTGAATATAGTCGGTGTCCTGGCAGGAGATCTCTGCACTGATGCAGGAGAAAAATAGTTCTGACAGCGAGCATCGTCAGCTCACAGCTCCTGGGTGGTGAAACTCACCAAACTCAGACCACCTCTGAATTATCTGGTGAATTAATTATGAACTAATTATCTGGTGAGCATGATGTTCTCTTGATCTCAGTAAATAAAGCTAAAGCCACTTTCTTTATTTCATCCGTCATTAAACAGAGAGGAAAGGCAGAGGAGGAAAACGAGCAATTTTGATGAGTGTTGGAACTCAAAGTGCACAAACATCCAACTTGAAGCATCGGACGTGTTTTTGACGCCCAAATCGCATTCGGTGTGAAAGCAGCAATAAAGTCAAATAATCAGGTTATTTCCACTACAGATGGATCTTAAAGCTTTTAGTTAAGACGTACAGTGTATTCTATTTTCTGCTGCATTCTCCTACATCGTTCTAACGCAGCAGTTCTCAAACTTTTCACTCCACGTACAGTTTTGGACTATAACAAAGACTAAAACAAAATGTGTCAAATTTAATAGTATTTTATTTTTGTTACATTTTGTCTCCAGATTGCTCCATTGCACTTGGATTTTTTTTAAGAACAATGAAAACAGATCCTCCACTTTGCATGATTAATAAAAACAAACCGCTCCTTCAGCCTCTGATTATTAATAAATAAGGAGGAATAAAACAAAACATGAGCTCACTTTTGAAATAACATGTCGATCTGTGTACAGAAACCAAACAAATATGAATTTAGACTTTCATATTATCCCAGTAATAAAGACTTTAATGAGACTTTTATTGTATTAACTATAAAAACAATATAGTTCAGTCTGTTAAACAGAAAATCAGCTCAGTGTGAGTTTTTACTCACATACCCACAAAGTTACCCACCTCTAGCTAAATACTAAATCTCCTCTTCAGGTGTACAAGGCGTGCACAGACTGGGTCAGCTGGGACATGGAGAGCAGGTCTCAGTATCTCCATGCTCTCCTGAACGCTGTTCATATTTATGCTCTGCCTCCCAAGTTTCTGAAGAACCAGCTCCTGTCCTGCCCCATCCTCAGCAAGGTAAACCCTGACATTCTTAGTGTTTTAAATAAACCAGTGTTTTCTGTACATTCAGTGAAATTCATTAATCAGCTGTTTGCTGCTCTTTGTGTTTGACGTCTTGTCCCTTTTTTCTTGACCTCCAGGCTAATTCCTGTAAGGACTTCCTGTCAAAAATCTTTCAGGAAATGACACTGATGAAGCTTCCTCCTCCACCAAACCGTGGAAGCCAACTCATCTATGTTGTTGGCGGGTAAATTCCTCATATGTTCTCAACCACAGATAAACGTTTATTCTGAAATGTCTCGACTGTAGCAAACATGAACCACAGAAAGATATTTTCTGTCTTTCGAGTCATCCGGAATTTCTGCGTTTCAGGCTGCCACCAAGTGGCTCAAAGCAGATCAGACTTTACTGAGTTCATGTCTCAGTGTTTTCTTTAAGTTTTTACAGTTTGTTATGAATAGTTTTATAAATGGGTTTAATTAAATGCAGTTAAACTTGTTTATGTCTTAGCTGGGAGACATGATGACTATAGATCAATAGACAAATGACTCATTTCTTTTTAAAGTTAAGTAAAATTTGTAACTTCTGATGATTTTTTTATATTTTATGTAAATGTTATATATTTACGCATATCAAAAAGAAGCAGGAAAAAAAGTCAGACATTTATGGATTTCAGCATGATCTAAATAACCATAAAAAGAAATTAAAAACAAGGAAACTGGGTTTTTTCTACTCTGAGCTGAATATCTACTGCAAATTTTAATGACTGACTTGAAATATTTGTAGTGACGTCCCACACCCAGGAATTTGCTCTCAAGCACCAAAAACGTGTCAGTTATGGTGTAAAAGTGAATAAAATAATATACTGATTTAAACTTTGTGAATCAGGACAAATAATAATGGAAATTTTAAAACGCACACACAGACATGAGAGGATCGAAAAAAAGAAAAAAACGTTTTATTTCCTGTTTACAATTACTAGAGGTGTCCTGATCTTTTTCACTTCTGATACAATACTGATATTGCAGCATTGTGTATTGACTGATACCGATATCAACCTGATACGATACTAGAACGAATCATATATTTTAGTACTTTTTTTGTATTGTGGAATCTTAAAAAGTCTTGATCAAGTCAAACCGTAAACAAAAGAATAATAAGAATAAGAATATTGCACAATTAAATACAATACATGCATAATAAATGGAAAACCCTGAAAAATTGCCTCAATAAATACAACAAAAACATTACATACTTTTAAAGTGTAAAATAACTATTCACACACCGTGTTTCCATCAACGTTTCTTAATTCGCATTTTGAAATTTCGCATCAGAAAAGCTGAATGGAAACGGCCTGATT
>JARVJO010000173.1:3640544-3660557 GCA_031762555.1 Cynodonichthys magdalenae | reverse complement strand
AATTACTGGGTTATTCGCATCAAGCTAGCTGATGGAAACACGTCTTGAGTCGCATTTATTATTCATTTCCTTTTTGCAAAATTTTAAAAATTCGCTCTAAATTCGAATTAAATTGGATGGAAACACGGCTATTGTCACTTAAGTTATTTATGCTGAAACTAAGCACTGCTGGATGGAAATCCTGAGCAGACTTTTGGATGTCCAGCTTGTATCGGAGTGTTTATATCTGAGATTTTAGAAACAGACCGTTATAATCCGATATTCATTTTTTGGCTAAAATCAGACTCTATCTGATACTGACATCAGATCAGGACACCCCAAACAATTACTTAAAACACATGTAGATGAACTAGAAGAACAATCTTAGAAATACATTTTTATCTCTATTTTAGTCAGAAAGTGGTGTCTGGGAACTGATTGAAAAGGCAGTATACTCGTGTCTAACTCATGAATAAAATCCTAATTTTCCTTCATTTATTGAAGTTTTACTGTTATGAGGATCTTGAGGACCAGATTAAGATACATAATTTCTGTATTGTTGTTGTTCAGATACAGGCAGCTGTCTCTGTCCACAGTGGAGGCTTTTGATCCCAGGAGGAAAGTCTGGATCAAAATGGCCAACATGGAGACTCCGTGCAGCGGTCTGGGGGCCTGCACACTCTTTGGACTCATCTACACTGTAGGTTTCATGAGTTAAAACCTGTAAACAACCCATTTATTTATTATCTGGTGAAATGTAAACTGGAGTCCTTTATGCATTGTAAGAATCAGCCTGGCCTGGGTTCTAACCTGGGTTCTTATGGGCCAACTCCAGCCTGATTTCTGGAACCCTGAGACCGGTGCTTCTATCCGGGCCACTCAGGCTGCTCGGCGTGATTTGACATCAGCTGTTGCTCATGGATTGGTTCACTGGCTGGGGGTCACGTCACGCAGACGAGAGTAACTCTACATGAATCGTTTGCAGTGACTTTAATGTTTTTTCACATAAGTTCAACTAAAAAACAACTGTAGCAAGTTGCCAAACAAGAAGCTAACATTAGCCACCAGTCGCTTTTCGTCCGCTGTCTTGCCCTCTTGTCTTCAGCGTCGCACTGCTGGATAATCCAGCACTGCCTTCAGTACTTTTCCTTTAAGCTCAATGTCGTCCAATATTGTGTTGCAAATAAAATGACAATAAGATTTGCACAGTTTTTTAATAGTATGATCCCCGCCCACATCAAGGCAGCACTCTGCTCAAAGCAAACACAACCAGAGTGGAGTAGAATGAGGTCAGACTAACTCAGGCTGGGCCTTACATTTCAAAAAGGCCTCAACAATAAGTGTCTTATATCTCATTCTGAGTCATCTGATTTTTAGTAGTTGAAATGGTCAGATAAATACTTATTTTCTTTCTGTGGTTTAAATCGAGGTGGGAGGAAGGAATCTGTCTCTTCAGAGTAACATAGACTCCAGCTCTCTGTGCTGCTACAATCCCATCTCCAACCAGTGGAGTCAAAGAGCCTCCCTCAACATCCCCAGGAACCGGGTTGGGGTGGGAGTGGTGGACGGCTGCATCTACGCCGTTGGGGGCTCCCAGGGCTCCGTACATCACGACACCGTGGAGAGGTGAGATGTCTTCGTTAATCAGTATTTGATTTTAATGGTGTTTGGATGAATGTAGACGAGCACATTTTTTAAATTGTTACACACCTTCAGTAAATACGCCTGAGGGTATTATTAGATCAAAGATTACAGAAATACATGTCATCAAACCTGCCAATCAGGAAGGTAGCTGCTAATAATCAAATCAGACATGTGCTTCTTCGAAACATGTTGAAACAAACTTCCCAGGAATCAGTTTTTATATCTTCATACTTTGACGAGTTTTATGTCGACAAATTTCAGCTGAAGAAGCAGCTGGATGTCTGAATGTGACAGTTTTGCTTCACGTCTAAATCTAAAGCACAGTAAATATTTTAGGTGTTGTTGGTAACTCTTTAAAATAGCCTCAGTTTGGAGAAATCGAGTTGAACTCTGACTGGATTGATGAGCTAATGGCTAGTCTGAGCTGCCGTCTTGTTTCATTATCTCAGATTTTATAGAGATTCATGCCAACATTGTTTTAAAAACCTTTATTCAATTCAGCTTTTCATGACATGGTTATTTACAAAGTTTTTTGATTTTTTTTGTGAGGGCAAATATGTGCAGCAGCAGCTAGCTGTAGCTAGTAGCTGAAAAGCATATTTCTTTGGTTTGCCTTTTCATGTAATGAGCTTAAACCCAAAATTCAAGTGTTTAGTTCCAAGTCTCTGCTAGCAGGGGTTTGGTCTCATGTCCAAATCAGACATACACGCTAATTTACTACAGAGTTAAACTATAGATAGAAAAGTACTGAGGAAGCCTGGGTTTGGTACGAGAGGAGGGAGCGATGATGTCTCAGGTATAACGCATCAATCTGCTTCAAAGAATTGGTCACTTACAGACAGTTAAAGAATTTATCACAACATGACCTTCATGAGGGGCAGGCGCTTTTGTTGGGGATAATGGAAGAGGAAACGCTAAACAGTATCCAAAGATGTGCAACAAATCAGATTCACACGAAACATTGTGTTAAATCTCATGAACAAATCCTACAGGTGGTTTAAATTCACTTGATGGTCACCAACCCCTCTTTGGTGGAATGTTTCCTTTTTATTTTCTTTTATTTTTTTGCACAGACATGTAAACACTTTGTTGAGATGTCTGTAGAACAACCTGTTAATCTCTTGTCTGCTCCCACTGGTGTTAAAACCTCTTTGGCTTCAAATAAAGCTTGTTAATATTTGTCAAGCGTGGCTGCTGGCTTAGCCTAATCCACTCAAAGGTGACTGGCTCATGTAGGACTGAAGGTTGCTGCTCACAGCCGCTCCTCTCTGACTCCGTTTAATGCTTGAAGCGCTGATATTCAGCTGTCCGTCCATCGTCTGCTTGTTCCAGAGACGGGTTGTGGAGGCAGCAGCTTGAGCAGGGAGGCTCAGACCTCTCTTTCCCCAGCCACCTCTTCCAGCTCTTCTGGGAGGAACAAGGTGTTCTGGGTCAGTAAAGAGACATAGTCTCTCTTGTGTGCCCTGGGGATTCCTCTTCTATGACTGGAAAACCTAATCAATGAAACGTACCTTCTTTACTGGCTCCTCTAGATGGGGAGGAGCAGCAGCTCTACTCTGAGTTTCTCCTGGATAACTGAACCTCTCACCCTAGTTCTAAAGGAAAGACCGCCTGTGTCGACAGTCTCATTCTTTTGGTCACCGCCCAAAGTTTATGGCCATAGGTTAGGGTAGGAACATAGACCGACTGGTAAACGGAGAGCTTCACCTTACAGCTCAGCGCTTTCTTCACCACAGCAGATCAGTAGAGTCCACAATCCTGCAGACTCTACTGATCTGTTCATCGATCTCCTGCTCCATTCTTCTCTCATGAACAAATCTCTGAATTAATTCTACTGTACTTGAGGCAGAACCTCACCCCCACCATGTTGAGGGAAATCCACCCCTTTCTAATGAGGACCATGGCTCCAGAGATAATATTTTAGTTTATTTCCTTTAACTGATGTGTAGTCATTAAAAGCTGTCAGCCTACTGACTAGTGCTTGTTTCTCAGGTGGGATCCAGAGTCCAACCGCTGGTCCTTTGTCTGCTCCATGTCGGTGGCTCGGCTGGGAGCCGGTGTGGCGGCGTGTCGGGGGGCTCTGTACGTGGTGGGGGGGTACAATGGACAGAATCGCTGGAACACAGCGGAGAAATACCAGCCTGACACGAACACTTGGCAACAACTGGCTCCCATGAACACGATTCGCAGTGGACTGGGTGAGTCGGCTCCGAATGAGAGCCAGATGTAGACAGATCTGCTCATGTGGAGCTTTGTCATGCTTGTGCTCACAAATGATCCGTCATGTTTCTAACTTTTGAACTTTATGAATTATAAGACACAAACTAGCTGAAACAATTCTACTCTTTGTACCAAGTTAAGATAGATAAGGGTTCAATTTTTTCGCTAATAAATGTTTTTTGTATCTGATTAAATCCAATATGGTTTTTGTTGTTTTTAATTTCTTCTTTTCTTGGTTGGGTTTTGCAGGTTTGCTATGCATGAACTCTTACCTGTACGCCATCGGAGGCTATGACGGGATGAACCAGCTGTGCACGATGGAACGATACAACATCGCCAAAAACATCTGGGAGCCCAGAGCCTCCATGCAGCACTGCCGCAGCGCTCACGGAGTTACCGTCCATCAAGGACGCATTTTTGTCTTTGGTTAGTTCAATTATTATTATTATTATTATTGTTGTTGTTGTTAATATTGATTTTAATATTATTTTTATTACTTGGGCAACAAGATAGGAGAAATGCTTTTAGTCCAAAAAAGCCAAACTTTGCTGTATACATTTTTGGGTTGAAAAGTGATTTAATCTCCACATAGTGAAGCTAAATTCTGTCTAGACATGAAGCACTACTCACAAGCTTGTAAAATAATTAAGCACACAATAAACTATTTTGCTAATACCTTTAGGACTTGTCTTTTAAATCATATACTGGTTTTCCCCCACACCAAGCATGGTGGTAGGGCCATTTGGTCAACCCTTTGTGTTTTTGTTAAAAATATAAAAAATTGACAGGAAATTTGAAAACATGACTGTAATTATGTGTTTTTGTAAGATATTATTAACAACACTTAAACACCAACTATAGTCTTATAATGAGGTGCACCCTTGACATTTTGTTTTTATAAACACAAAAAATACTATGAAAATAAATAATATCCATTTTTTGCATTTAAGTTAAATCCTAATTAAGTAATCAGCCAGTGGATCGTAAAACAAACGATGTAATGCTGTTAAAAGTTTAATAAATATTAATAAAAAAGTGCAAACAAGGAACCATCACTACATACAGTCTGTCTGCATTTTTCAAAGAACTCTTCCAGAGCCCTGAAATTAGTGTAACACTGTTAATATTTTCATATAGTACAAAACATGCTTACTGTACTCAGTCTTGTAGAGCCATCCAGTAAATGTAAGATCAACTAAGCTTTTTGGATTAAATCTGCCAGTGATGTTCACCACTGCGCTTTGCAGAAGGCTGCTCTGACGACTTGCTAACATCCATGCTAGCTCGTGCTAGCTCTAAATAAACCCACCACGTCTGTAATGAACTGGGGCAAACGCTGGTATAATTTTGTAAATAAATGGATCATTTTATTGTGTTCACAAGGCATCTTGTCACCATCTTTACAAAACTAATTTTTAATTTAGCCATTTAAACTAATGTGGAGAGGTCAGCAGGTGATTCTTTTTTACTACATCTGCTGCTCTTCTTTATTGTCAATTAAATACGGTTCAGATAATAACGCAGCTTCATTAAGCAGCTTGTGTGTTTGTGTTCAGGAGGTTATAACCAGCACGGCTTCCTGTCCAGCGTGGAGTGTTACTGTCCGGACAGGAACGAGTGGATGTACGTCATCGACATGCCCGTTGGAATCAGCGGCATGGGCATCACGGTTACCATGGAGCCGTGTCCCGGCTGCATGGCAGAGCAGGAGGAAGACATCAAGGACGTATCCAAATAGGAGGAGGAGATCCTGAATAATGGAAGACTTGTTGATATTCAGCAGAAGTTTTATTCCATCATCAATTCAAAAACATTAAAAAAAAAAAAAAAAACTCATTATGAACCTTCCTTTCAGGGTTTTCTAATTTTGCACCTTGGGATAAAAAAAAAAACAATTTATCTTTTTGTGTTTGAAGGACATGGAATATTTATTTATTTTTAATGTTTTATTTTTATTTTATTTTTTATTTTTTGACAGCATGATTACGCACAAACTGCCTGACTGAAATGTTTTTTCAGTTCATTTTTTCTAAAAACGTACAAAAAAAAAGCCAAGTAAAGCATGGAGCTCGGTGGAGGACCCCTGCTCTCTGAGGGCCCTTATTATTAAATACAGTATATTATTAAATATACTATACTCGGTAGTCAGATGTTATACAAAAATACACATAAAGTCAACTTGAACATGACCTTGAAAGTCCCTCTTTTATTTTTCCTGTCTATTATAAATTTCTACAAATTTGTTTACATTCCTTTTTTGCGTTGATGTAATTTCAAGCTGCTATTTTATAAATTTGCCCTATTATGTCTGTTAAATCACTATTTTTCTTGTTAATACAAAATATTATCATAAATACATAAAAATGTCAAATACTTTAAACTGTGTTGTGTGTTGTAGTTTTTTCATTAGACTCAGCCTCATGTCGGCCTGTTTGACCACTAGATGGTGGAAGAAGTCTAAAAATGTGGACAAACTGGGCCATAAACAGGTTCACATTGTGACACAATGGCAGACTCCCTCTAAAGAAAAAGAAAATGTTAAAAATGTTGCCATGTGTGCTTAAATTTCAGCTGCGTCCTGTTTTACGTACAAGCTCTTTGTCAGTGTTTTTTTTTTTTAACATATTAGTTGGAGCTAATTAGAGCTCACTGAAGCCTTTATTCTATGCCGTCCTCAAGGAGACACAATCCACTGGACTGAGGACAGAGTTAGTCATCAAACCACAGACATCACTTGTGTGTTTACCTCTTCCTCTCTGCTCTGCTCTCCATCTCCTCCATGTCTCACCTGCATATTTACACAACAGGCCGTTCAAAAACAAAAGAAAATAAGGCCTCAGAACTGAGCACATTTGGATTTCTGAGGTGAAACAAATTAGAGCAGAAAGACTAATTCATATTTTTGTGTTGTGTTTGTTGTTTTGATGTTTGTGTGTCTGTGTATTAACAGAGCAACCTGTTGGTTCGCCTAAAGATCAGTGGGAGAAGAGGACGCACAGATTGTGTGTCCGGGCCCTGGAGAAGAAAGTAGGACCCTCTTACATTTCCTTGCAGCCCTACATCAGAGCAAGTGACTCACATGTCGAACGCATGACGCAGGCGTCTCATACCGGTGTGCACATGGTTACACAAACACATTTGTTCTCTTTCTTTCTCTCTCTTGCTCCCTCTCTGCGTGTGCATGTGCCACGCTTGTGCAAGACAAAGCTGGCTGTCTCCTATTCACAGGCTGTGGAAACAGATTCGCCTCAATGTGTTCATTGTCTCACCAGGGGAGGGGATGGAGGGGGAGAAGGAGACGAGATGTAGTTCTGTGTGGCGGGGAGGTTTTGGCGTCTGCGGAGGGAAATTAGTGCAGATGTAGCTGCTGTACATCGTTTGCATGCACTGCACTAACAGTTCACACGACCCCCACCCCCACAGGAGGAAGCAATGGAGGAGAGGGTCATGTACCGAGTAACAAGAGAGACAATGACCAGAAGAAAGGCTGCTGATTTAGATGAAAACTGTTATTTAATATGTAAAATCATAATTTTGGACTTTATAATAAACTCAGGCTTTTGTTGTACCCAGTGTTTCACAATGACAACCAGTGTTGGACTTGGTTCCGCGTATCCGCTAACAGCTAATGACAGAATAAATTTTTTGTTTAGCAGAAAAGCTTTTTCACTAACTTTGAAAACTAATTTCACAGGTTTTGCCAACTTTAAGTCTGCTAACAGCTAACTAACAAAGTTATTTTAGGGATTAGCTGTTTGTGTTAGCATCTGCTAATTTTACCGATTTAGCTGAACAGCATTAGCTTCTGCTAATTATAATTTTTTTGGTTTAGCATTAGCAAAGCTATACATTTTTGGATAGCAGCTTTTTCCTAATTTTAAAAATGTTATCGGACCAATCTATAATCAGTTGTAAATGATCAATCATTTGTTTCTCCACATTCATTCATTAAAATCTCTCCAGTGGTCATTTTGCTAACAGACGAAGTGTTGACTTCTAAGAATTAATGCCAAAGTTTTAAGCAGATGATATGCTCTTAGCTAAAAAATATCTGAGACTGACCACCTTGGCAGTTTTTTTTTATTTTTTTTTATGTGATCAGTTGGCTGTGGTGGCCATCTTGAATTGATTGACTCCAAAAGGTAAGGTTAGGAAGTACACAAAACTTAAAACAAAATTGGATGTTTTTATTACCATAAGGCTCATCTTTATTTGGTCTTAAATAGATCAGAACACAGGCAGGTTGTCAATTCAAGGCTCCACATGACCTGAAGAGGTGAGGGGAGTCTTTGACGCTACTGGGCCCTGTAGCCACACATACACAAATGTAGGTGTGACCTTGGGAAATGATGACCTCATCAACATCCCTGCCTGCAAAGCTAATCTGTTTCGTTCTGAAGGATGCTCCCTCAACAGAGCCACTCATGAAGGTGACATTGGTGGCGTGGATACACACTCCTCAGCGAGGTGCACCCAAACGCACTGAAACGGGGATTAAAAGTGCGCAGTGGAGTGCTGGCCATGTTCGTCTTTACCCTGACAGACGAAAAACACTGAAACTGCATGATGTGTAGCCAGTTGTTTTGAGTTAATTCCTGCAGCAGGTGTTTTAGAATAATAGAGAAATCCCAAAAGCTGCATTACTCAGAGAAGTTCCCTCAATTCAGCACTAAAGTTTAAAGGGACAGTCAGTTCATTTTTTAAATGTTCTGTCATGGATGTCACAAATGGTAAAGTACTATGTATAAATCTATAATAGAACATCCTCTAAAGAAATGAATAGAATACCCCTTTGAACTCTAATCACTTTTCCATTGAGGGGCAACAGTTCATCTAGCAGGTGTGGGTTCACAAACTGATGTACTTTTTCTAAACTCTCCATGTGCTACAGAGCTTAACTTTGTGCTATAAAAATAAGATTTAACGACAGGTCTTCTAAGATGTCCATTTTGGGTGTTTCCCCCACCTTTATCAACCATAGCAACGTAACGCTCCACTACCTCTAAAGAAATGTGCTTTTGTTTTGCTAGCTATGCATAGGCAGAAATCCTGTTGTTAATCCCACGAGTGGTCTGTTGCACATTAATATATATTTTTACATTGTCTGCAGTTCTGCTTCTGCAGTGGTGTGCACTGTTCTGCTAATCAGCTAATCCTGAAGCTAACTTTGCTAACATGTTAAGTTGTACAGATTGTTCATAAACTACACAGATTTTCCACCATTTTGCTTGTTTACAAACGTATAGAGAAAATCTCACGGATTAAAAAAAAAAACTCAGCTTCAAATTTTATTATATCTCAGAGCTGACCTATATGTTAAGATTGCTCTTCCTCCTCCCAGTTGACTATACCTGCTCTGCTGCAGACACTACCCCTCACCCCCCACAGCAGATGCCATTATCTCTTGTATTGTGAGAATGCTACAGATTTTTTGTGAAATTTACAGATTTTCTGAAGGCCGGAATACAGGTAAATGTTAGAAGGGGTTGACATGTATGTTAGCAGATTAGCATTTTTGCTAACTTTGAAAACTGGTAGCAGACCAATTAGTGTCTGCTCAATTTACTTTCCATAACTTTAAGTCTGCAGAAAATGTTCCTGTCTGCTGAGGCCAATTACCAACTATCCCCTCACACATACAGTATACGTGTGAGCATCTTTAGCATTTTGTGTGTGTCCACCTGCATTGCGCAGGGATGTAACTCTGGTTTGGGTTGTCCGTATTGCATGTTGCATCACACTTAGATGGCCTGAAGTCACACTGAGGTGATTATAGAGCCTAGTGTTCAAAATGAACCACACTTCAAAATGCCTGAACTATCCCTTTAATATCTAGCTTTGACTTGTGAAGGGTAATGTTACGCCATGAATGAAGTGAATAAATTACAAACGTGGGGAGATTTTAAAAAAAAACCAAAAGCTATATGATGACTGGACCTTTATTTGTGTGCATCATAGTCATTCAGTGACCTGATAGTTTCAAACATCCTCTAGAATGGGTGTAAAGTTTCCAAATCAGCCCTATAGTGTCAGCTACCTCATTAAAGTCTTCTCTTTCAGTTTGGTAGATAAAAATCTGGACAATATTGAGAGTTTGTAGTTCGTTAGTGGTAGGGAGCCTGCCTGTTGTGAGCATGTAGTGCTGCCGACTGCTCTGTGCCTTCAACTGTGTTTCTCTCAGACTCGGAGGGAAGCGCGAGCGGTTCGGTTTCAAGCTCCCCTCGCGCTGAATTGATTCTACTATGGGTCCTCTAGAAACATGGCGTCGGAGGACGGGGGAGGTCTGCTTTACAGCAGCCTCTGTTCCTCACCTCTGTTCACCTTAAACGAGCGACTTTACCCCACATCGCGTTTATATACGGGTTAAAACTCGATTTAGCGCCGAAATGAATTTGCTTTTAAGCTGCACGCGCTTCCCTGAGCGCGCACGTCTCCGTCTCCCACCCCCCTCTGTCCCCAAAGATGGTATATTCCACAATTTATTCCAGGGAAAGACTGACAGTTTTTTGGGTCATGAAGCAGCTGTTCAAGTCAGCGGTTCGCCCTCCCTCCGCAAGAATAAGGAATTAGTACATTTCAAATTAGATAACGACAAACAGCGGAGCAAGAAGAGAGAAAAAAGTATGACAATATGAAATAAAACATTTAAACTTGTGGGGGGCAACTTTTAATTGTCCTTTAAAGAGGAAAATAAACTATTATTTTTAGCCACAATAATATGAACAACGCTGTTTGTTTATTTCTACCATACTTAAAAAAATTCTAGTCATTCTAAAAATAAAATAACTCATAACACGTTCGAGTGCAGTTGGACAAATGACTCTTATTAATCTGTAGTTTCCAGTTTGTCTCCACTTTTCATGTTTTATTAATTTCATGACCAACAAATCAGTTTTCTCCTTAAACCCATCTTCTTATATCTGTTTTTTTACTGTGATGCATTTAAAAAAACAGCACTGTTTATGAGGAGGGGTTGAGTTTGTGCACGGTATTGTTTTTGTGCATGTGTGCACATTCAGCACCGGGGTCAGGCCCCTTGGAAACAGCAGCAGAGGTCCTCTGCTTTTAAGTGGATTAAAACTCCAACACAATCCCCGGAGCCAGCAGGCATTGGACAGACCGGGTGTAGTTTAGATCAGGACTTAAGACTGATTATCTCTCATGCTGTCTTTGTTTTTTTGCTGCTACTGTTGCATATCTGGGTAATGGTTCTCAGAATGTGGGAATCTGCTGCACATGATGAAGGAGAATCCAATATTTTGGTATTCTGGGTGTAAATTGGTTTGATATTTTTATTTGAATTTGGCTGACTCTTTTGTACATCAGAGCTTTAAAACATGCTGTTATTGTCTGTTAGCAAAATATCTCATGAAGTACCTAGTAGATTTGGATGAAACTTTCAGAAAGTAATTACTGGGTGTGCTTTTTCAACTGATTAACTTTTGGCACCAACACAATTCAAGATTGCTGCTACAGTCAATTGACTTTACAAAACAGAAAAATATTCAGAACTTAGTCGATATTACATCTGTGGTGCGAAAATATGGTGTGAACGTAGTTGAGAGTAATTCAACAACACATACTCTATCTGAGCTCTACTCGTTACACAAGATCATTTATTAAAACTTTGGTGTTCCCTGTTGGCTTCAACACTCATTCGGTTAGTAAAATATCTAACCTCCGGATGAAATGTAAGGACTGTTAGAGTCAGTCCAATTTAAGATGGCCGCCACATTTAACAGAGCTTAGCCACAACAAAATGGCAATAACTAAGTCATAGTTACAGATTTTGAGCTAGTAGCTGAGAGTCATTTGAGAATGACATCTAATAAAATGTTGTATTCAGAGTTTGACCAAAAATGCCTTTCATTTCTCAACATGTTGACCTAAGTTTGAAACTTTAGCATTAAAGTCAGCAGGAGATATGGATTTTTAATTATCTGTTAGCCAACATGTAGTTTTAACTCTTATTCACATGCATTTTGACAATGAAGAATACTTTTTTCTTGATTCTAGAGATCATTTCATTAAAAGTTTGTGGTAAACAAGATAGTTTATATCTTGTAAAGTGGGTTTCTGTGGACCGGTTATAGACCGTAACTGTCTTACCTGTTGTGGGTACTCCTTTGTACAAGCTCACTTGGAGAAATAATGTTTATTTCTGACTGAAATCCAATTGTTAACACCCATGTCAATAGTTTAAAAGCAGTTTATGTGAATAGTAATTTATAAACCTTTATACCTTTATGTATTACAGAGTTATTCTAGCAGAATAGAAGAGCTCCAGACCTCACCAGAAGTGCTACAGCTAGCTATTACCTTTTGCACTTGTAAGTAACCGTAAACTAAATGGCTGTGCAAAGCAAAAATGTCAGCAGTGTAAAGGTTTCTATAACAGCATTCACATGAAGCACTATGAGCAATGAGAGATATGGTGTCATTTTAACTGTCCTGCTGCCCGTGGGTCAAACTGAGTTAGAAAACTGAGGCCTTGAGGTTTGTTTTGACCCAAGAGCAGCAGGAGAGTTAGTATAACAACAATCCAACTCAAACTAGCTGCTGGCTCTTCAATCCAGTCAGAATTAAACTCTTTTTCTTCAACCCTGTGGTGATCCTGGTGTGTGACTTTAATCTTTGTGTGGTGGGGTGGAGCTAGAGCCACACACTTGTAGCAGATTCACCTGATGAGCCCAGCAGGTATTTAAGGTCCATGGGGACTTCAGATCTAGGACATGAAAGACCTTTTGGTACTGGTTGCTGGTTAAGATATTTGTTAATAATCCTTGCTCCTTGTGTTTTCATGTAGTCCTGAGATCCTTCCGTGGACTTGCATGTATACCTCCTGAGTTCATGCTGGTGAGACACTCTTGTCTGTGTACACTAACCTTGGCTCCTCATCTCCATCTTGTGCCTGCCTCTCTTCATTATAAACTACTCCCCTCTCCTCCATCCTTGTGTAACTCCACCAAACCATTGATCTCCTCTAAATGCCCGAATAACGTACAAGTAAAAGTTAAATTTCTGACATTTGACTACAATCCTGTTGTTCAAAGAGTTATCTACAACAGGTAAGATATTCATTGTTTATAACTACCACTGAACTCACTTCAAAAGATTTGAACTTTAGTTTTATACTATCTTTTCAAATCAGACATTGCATTCCTCTTTTTGATTTCACTAGTCTCAGTTGTTCCTTTAACTTTTTGGGGGATTTGTGCAGATTGAAACTGCTAAAAATATAAAAGTATGCACGTGTGTGGAGATAAGCAATAAACTGAAAGTAAAGATGATGGTGGTGTAGGCACAAAGGTGACTGAAGCTGCTGAAATCACATCAGCCTTATCTCCTTGTTGTTGTTCATCATTCACAATCCAGGACACCAAAATGCAGTAAAATGACTGTTTATGAAGTGATGACAGTGAAACACTGTGATGCTCCCAGACAGGAATAGAACAGTTTATTGCACACACACACACACACGCACATTCAGCAACTTGTCCTGCCTTTCTGCCAAATCTGTAAACTTCCAACAGAAATAACCCATAAACTGTCGGCTCCAGTCTGAAAACCAAACAGCTGCACGATCAAAATCTGAGAGAAAGAAGAATTGATTATCTTCATACAACGAAATGTTCTGCTTGAATCCCTCGAGCTACTTGGACACACTCCACCCACCTGAACACCGTTACACACACGCCTTCCCAGAAACACAGCTGATGTTTCAGCAGATCTTTTACTATATGTATATAATATAACAAAAGGAATGCATATCACCCGCCACCTTTCATGCTAGAGTTTTAGACTAAGATGATCTTATGTTAAATTATGTGTGATCTCAGAGTATATATTGAGGATGACTCTCAACTACCACATCAAATTTAATCTTACTATCAGTTAAACTCACTTAGTTATAGCCAGTTTTGTGTTGGCTAATCTTCAGCTTGTATTAAATTAACTGCAGAAATAAAACAGCTGAAAATAGGCATCCAATGCATTATTTTATGCGGAAGAGCTTTCTGAGGCAGTAAAAATGTAAAAACAGACATGAGCTCATTGCACAAAGTCAGGGTTGTATAAGGCAGACATTAAAAATATTGGTAAAAATTTTTATTTTTTTAAAATGACACTTAAAATCCAATTTTTCCCTTTGTAACTTTTGCTTTGACCCTTTGACCAAAAAAATTGCTGTTTTTTGGTCTCTAGAAAAAAAACTGAAATAAAAAAACTGAATAAAAAACTGAAAACCTTTTAATTTTGCACAAAAGAAATAAAGTTTTTTCTTTCAGGGATACAATGTAAGTCATAACCTTCAATCAGTCAATCAACCTATATTTAGCTTCTAATGCAGCAAAGATGGACACAAAGCTATTTACAGCAGATTAAAATTGAACAAAATATTAAAAACAAACAAGTAACCAAAATCACACAAAAGTACTGAAAACTGATAAGTTGTGAATGTTTTGAACACCAGGACTGGAGGAACACATTTTGTTTGTGCAAACTATAAAACAAAGGACTCTGACATCTTCAGTCATAGAGTTTGAGAAAACCTGAGTGTAAAAGTTAAAGGAAATAACAAACTTTGTTCGATGCTCATTGCCTGTGTTGCTGTGATCGATGCACCACACGAACAACAAAGTGTGTGTTCACAGTTTGACACCAGGATGAAGACCTGCATCATGTCTTTAGAGAAATGCTGCCTGGTTTAACATGAGTGTGAAGGAAAGAGACACTGCAGACACACGTCCTGCAGTCAGATTAGTCCACTTTTCATCTTGTTTTGGGAAAAACGTGACGTTGAATACTATAGAAAACCATTTGAGAAAATGTGCTAAAGTTTGTCTGTGGGGTCTTTTTGCTCTGATGACTTACAGCTGTGGAGAGATGTTACCTTCAAGACATTTTTACCTGGGTGGTTTCAGGAGGACACTGCAACAGTCAGACACAGATTACTCTTAGCTGCCCACTGCTAAAAGTAAAAGAGCAAAAATGTTTTGTTGGTTTGTTTGTTGTGTTAATGATTTCTGTTATCAACCTTTGTCTAACCAGACAAATTCCACTGAGATCACAGATCTCTTTTGCAAGGGAGGCCTGTGACTGAAGGCAGCCTAAAACGTATGTTTTTGGACTGTGGTAGAAAAACGAAGTACCAGGAAAAAGGGGAGTGTACTTATGTTATCCTGTGGTTAATAATGAAAGTCATGAAAAATGGTTTCAACTTCAAATGTATTTTAATACAAAAAACGTGCCGAATTAGGTTCCAGGCATTGTACCAGAAAACAAAGATACTGGGGAACAAAGGTATCAGGAAACAGGTACCTAAATACTAGGGGTGCAACGATACAGAAAATTCACGATTCGGTTTGGTTCGATACTTTAGTCTCACAGTTCGATATTTTTTCGATACAAAAAAGAGCTATTTCCATGCACTTCTTAACTTGTAATTTTTTTAAATTAATTTTGAACATTTGTTTAACCTCAAAACTACAGTTTTTGAATGAAATGTTGCTGAAACAGCAAGTTTCTTAGTGTATCTGTGCTCGACAATGCAGCCTAAGTGGAGCAGTCGAACACAGATCCGCTGATCCTTCAACACAGAGCATCTTCAGAAGACAAGTTAATAAAATAAAATTTAAAAATCTGTATTGTTTGATACAAGGGTGTATTGAACGGTTCGAGACAGATACATGTATTGTTGCACCCCTACTAAATACATATGTACCAGGAGTCATGAGTACTGAGAAACATAGGTACCTGGAAGCATAGGCATCAGGGAACATAGGTACCTGGAAATATAGGCATCAGGGAACATAGGTACCTGGAAACATAGGCATCAGGGAACATAGGTACCTGGAAACATAGGTACCTGGAAACGTATGAATCAGGGAACATAGGTACCTGGAAATATAGGCATCAGGGAACATAGGTACCTGGAAACATAGGCATCAGGGAACATAGGTACCTGGAAACATAGGTACCTGGAAACATAGGTACCTGGAAACATAGGTACCTGGAAACGTATGAATCAGGGAACATAGGTACCTGGAAACATATGCATGAGTGAACATAGGTACCTGGAAACATAGGTATCAGGAAACATAGGTACCTGGAAACGTATGCATGAGTGAACATAGGTACCTGGAAACATAGGTATCAGGAAACATACGTACCTGGAAATATAAGTATTATGGAACATAGGTACTGGGTAACTTAGGTACCATGGAAAATGGGTACTAGGGAACATAGATACCTGGAAATATAGGTACCTGGAAACATGGGTATCTCAAACTTATGAGGGCGGCTGTGGCGGAGTGGTTAGGGGAGTCGTCCTGGAACCGGAAGGTCACCGGTTCTATCCCCGTTCCAACTGTCTCAGTTGTTGTGTCCTTGGGCAAGACACTTCACCCGCCTTGCATACTGATGGTGGTCAGAGGGTCCGGTGGCGCCGGTTTATGGCAGCCCCACCTCTGTCAGTGTGCCCTTAGGCAGCTGTGGCTACAGTGTAGTTTGCCATCATCAGAGTGTGACTGTGTGAGTGAATGGGTGAATGTCTGTAAATGTAAAGCGCTTTGGGGACTTGATAAAGCGCTATACAAGATCAGACCATTTACCTGAAGTGGAAGAAAATGGACGGACTGACAGAGTTTGATAATTTCTTTGTATTCAAATATTTGTTTAGATTTATTTAATGTTAATGCTGTTAATAATTTGTTCAGATGCATCCCACATACCAGACAGGTGTGGGCGAGTTCTGATGTCAATGTGGCTGACTGCTGGCATTACAAAAGGTTTATCAACCTAATGTGGGCCAATCCTGGCAATGATGACACTGACTTTTAAGATGGAATGTCACAATTGGCCAAGTTGTGGTTTGGTTTATGTCTTTGTCATGTCTTGACTGTTCTTGGTAGAAGCTAAGAATGTAAAGAATCTATTAGATGTTCAACAATGGCAATGAAATCACAGCTGGCTCCCTTAGAGAGGTCCTGTCTATTGGCAAAAGTCTTGCCATGAGAGTTTCTTGTCCAGCTCACATGTGATATGTGTAACTGGAAAAAGCTTACTGTTGTCCTTTAGTGGATTGCCATGGGAAAGCACTACAAGAATATGGGGTACCAGGTTCTTTGTTGGTTTGGCTGTCCTTCCCCAAACCAAGGCAAGTTTTGTGTTTGAATATTTGAAACAAAGTCTGACTCTTGACGCCTAGATTTAAAACAAAAAAATTACTAATCATCAGATCACACATGTTTACTGTTTAAACTTTGATTTATTTCTGATATGTAACATTAGAATTTGATCAGTTACATCCATTATGACAAAAACAAAACAAACAAGAATGGATTCATCAATATTATATGGATATTGTTCAAATCATCCCTCACCAGTTCTTTGGATATTAGTGGAGTCAAAAGAACATCTCACAACACCACAGAAAAATTGGACAAGACTTTTTTTTTTATCCCCACCACAACGTAAACGAGGCTTTATCAAACCCAACTAAAAGAAAAATATGACAACAATTGATTAGAAAAGGATTACATGCTTTCTTTAAGACAGGTGATTAACTTGAAACTAAGGAGTCAACAATTAAATTGAACTTATCTTTAAACAGGCAAGACAAATCACTTCAGTGAATGTTTTAAACCTTAAAACCAGAATGTGTGGTGTATATGTATGTGTTTACAATATGTGTGTGTGTTGAACACTATGAATATGTGTGTGTATGGATGGCTATTTAGTGAACGATTATTTATGTGCATCTGTAGTGAGGAGAGAAAAGATAGAGATTTAAAGGCAAATAGGAGAAAGGCTTTAGAGTGGGGAAGCCAAAGTTATTAAATTACTAAAGATATGTTTTAATTAATTCAGTGAGCACTTGAGCCAGTCAGAGGTAGGAGCCCAGGATTTGATGTAAGACAGAAATGGACAGCCCGTCCTTACCGTGTTAAAGCAGACGGAGAGGGGAGCAGCAGAAAAAGCAAGCTTTCGTCTGCAGTCAACTCTGCAACACGGTGTAGTTTACAGTGTGGCTGACCAAAGTAGGGCCAAGTTATCAGGCTCTCTGATGAAGCATCTACACTGTCCTTGTCAGCTGAGACGTAGAGCTCAAAAATTAATCCAAATTAAAAACCCTTAGGAAATCCAGGTACAGTTATTTCTTCTTGTGAGAACCAGCTTCAAGCATAGAGAATCAGGAAAACGAGCAGAGAAAAACCCTGTGAGGAGCCTTTCCGTGTAACAAGCAAAAAGCAAGCACAGACTACAAGCAATGAACAGAACTGAAATTCAAACTGAGAGACCAAACTTTAGCCAGTGAAAAAGATAAGAAATAAAAAACATGAATTTGTTGATTGCAGGTGTGTGTGTGTGTGTGTGTCTGTGTGTGCTGTGAGAACATTGTGAGAAAACTGTAAAAACAGGAAAACTGCATCTGGGTGCAACCTTGATTCCTTCACACTTCTGAATACCACATGGACATTTCTACTTCATTTCTGTGTCACAAAGAATAATGCCCTAATATATTGTCTAAGAATCATAACTCACTTCAACGTAAACCAAAACAAAACACACAGCGGTTAGCCTAACAAACTCTAAAAAGCCTTATCAAAGATTACTGATTAAATGATTCTTCTCATTATGCAAACTATAAGCAGCAAATCATAAGTGTTAATTTGTGAAACAATTAAACATATTTGAGTTGAACAAATAAAAGAAAAGCTTTGGAGCATATAAAATGGACATCAATAACCTTAAATGAACAATACATTAAGTGGAAAATAGTTGTTTTATTTCCCTGTTTTTACATAAAGTTAAAAGGACAGGTACAACAAGGAAGTCCTTGGGAAAATCTGCACAAATAGTGAGGGGCAGAAAGGGAAAATGTTTAATATGATTTTGAGTTTTTTTAGACTTTTTGGGGAACCACTTTAGTATCTGGGCCGCAAGGAGGTTAGGGAAGGTCAACCATCAGGGTCATCTTCACTGTGAGGTGAGGGATTTCCCTACATATATATCCGTATATTGACTTTGTAATTTTAGAAGCAGATGATGTGAATTAGAGGAATACATCACTGAATCAAAAACAGCAATGTCAGCAGGAGGGTGAAGAGGGGAGAGGACGCCACAGTGGGAGCGAATCCAAAAACACTGCAGCAGAAAGAAATACAATAACAACATTAAAACTAAAAGCAGTGATAAAAGGCCCTCAACCTGAGCTACTGGGACCATGTTGCTGTTCCGCCATTGAGCATTCAATGTTAATGGAAACAGTAAATTGTATGTTTTGTTGCTGTTTTTTAATATTTTGTCTCCTTTTTACATTTCTTTAGACAAATAATAGTAGTGAAATTTAAGTCAATGACAAATTGATCAATGTTTCTAAGTCTAAGTTTGCCAAACTGGTGAGCAGCAGTCAAAGGGTGTGGGCTTAAAACTATTCATTTCAACTATTTAACATAGCCATGACTATTTCCTTCGTTTCTCAAAGGGTCTAAACTTTGAAGTTGCTAGAATGAAATGTTTGAGTGGGAGAATTTTTCAATTACTAAAATGCCATCACCAATACTGCCATTAAGTGAAAAATTGTTTGACATCCCTGTTAAAATAAACTGATTTCCTGTAAGTTTTTTTAAATGGCGCCAAGAGACTTTTTTGTAGGACTTGAACAACTGAACCTACATATCGTATTGTCACTGAAGCATCTGAATCTTTGTGCCTCCCCATCTTTTCACATGTTCTAAATATCTGCACAGTTTCAAGAAGCTCAGCCCTCTACAAGATAAAGTTGCTTATTTGTCATCAATGCACGTTCCCATGCAATGATGACATTTCTGCTCTGCATTTGACCCATCACACGTGAGAAACATCCAAGTGAAGCAGCAGCCAGCTATGTAAGCACCTGGAGAGCAGGGGATTGGTGTCTTGGTGTCAAGGACACCACAGCATGTGGGCAAGGTGGGGAGTTGAACCTGTAACTTTCTGGTCTCACGTTGGCTGCTTTACCACTACACCACAGCCCCCCCAGAACATAGTGAAATTGGCAGTTGGCACTAATGCAGACACATTTAATTTTGACAAACTACTAAGGCAATACTCCTCTCCCTGGGCTGCCACCTTATCGTGGTGGAGAGGTTTGAGTGTCCCGATGATCCTAGGAGCTATGTTGTCGGG
>JARVJO010000173.1:3558835-3593445 GCA_031762555.1 Cynodonichthys magdalenae | reverse complement strand
AACTCATAATCTGCAAACTAAAAATATTGCTAGCACTAAACTGCTAAGCATGTAAAAAAAATCGACACAAACTAACACTAACAGCTAATCAACTGCTAAGATGACTGTAACTCAGTCTGCATCACGCGTTTTTGTCTCCTTTGAGCTGAAGACACAGGAAACTGACACAAACCTGTTGATATTAGCTTGTTAGTTAGCAGTTATCGGACTTAAAGTTGCCTAAACCTCATTTAGCTGCTTTCAAAGTTAGTGAAAAAGCTAATCTGCTAAACAAAAAGATACGTTCTGCTATTAGCTGTTAGCTGATTAATAGAACCATGTCTACCACTGCATATTGTTAACATATCACTTGCTGGATGCCTTTACATGAATCTGTTGCATCATACATCATACGTGTGACATAAACTAGTGCAGAAGGAGAAATTTTCGGTCCATGAAAATATTGCTCCTCCTTCTTTTTATCTGCCTGTTTTCTGTCCTTTTTGCTCCTTTATTCGTTTATAAAATGTCTGCTCATCTGAGCAGGTGTTTGTGTCCTCATGTAAAAAAAGCAAGCCTTAGCACAGACACACAGAAATGTATTTTCTTTCTCCCTCACTCTCTCACGTACACTGAAATGCATGCTTATGTCCACGCAAACATACACACACACACACACACACACACACACTCTCACACACACACAGGGATGTGCACAGAGAGATACATGCACACAGACAGTCATCTGTGCCCTTCCCACAGCTCATAGCACAAAAACAGAACACACTGCCTGTCCCTGCCTTACACACACACACACACACACAAACACGCATATATGCGCACACACAAACTCTGCAAAAAGCTCTCGGCACACTCTTAAAGAGACACGATGCAGATTTATACTTTATCTTCAAGGGCCACCACCGTTCTTGGACATAAAAATGTATGTGAACAAAAAGTGGTTTGTTGTTTCTAAATCAAAGTGCTAATTAATATTAACCCTAAAAGTGAAACATATGTTGTCATGAATTGTTTGGTAGTGACTGTTTGCAGATAATAACAAGATGATGCCAACTAATGATTCTTTATAAATTGGTGTTTAAAGTGGATTGGATGTGTAAAAATCTGTTATAGATTCAAGATCATAAAAAGCAAATGAGTAATTGTGTTAAATGTTGATGTATTTCAACAAGATTCATTTTAAAAATTGATTTCAGTCACTTAAATGATGAAACGATCGAGGAAAGCTGACAGAAATCAAAAAGTCATTAAGTTTGTAGAACATGAAAGCTGTAGCAATAAAAAAAATAATAAATTACAAGTCATTTCAGATATTTTATATCTTTTCTAAAGAGATCTTAAAATGTTTTGTTGTATTTTTAGAGCACCTAGAGAACACACCCACATAGCAGTCAGGTGTGGGCCAGATCTGGTGTCAAGCTGGCACTGCTGGCACGGCAGGTGGTTTGTGAACCATATGTGGGCCAGGTCTGGCAAAGTTGGTGCTGATTTTAAGAAGGCATATCACAATTGGTCCAATTGGAGTTTGGTTTATATGACCCAAATCTGTCAATGCCACAACTGGCCCAGTCACAGTTTGGTTTATGTGGCCCTAATTTGTCAATGCCACAACAGGCCCGGTTGTTGTTTGGTTTATGTGGCCCAAATCTGTCAATGCCACAACTGGCCCAGTTTATGGGGTTCTGGCCCATGCATAGACCACCTCTGGCAATCTACATCTAAGCAATAAAAGGGTTGTCATTCAGTATTTGGGCTAAGCAGAGTGTTAGTGCATTGTGTGGGCCAGAAATGGGCCAGAGAAATTTTGCTGTGTAGGCACTTTTGACATCATTTGAGGTACTGAAGTGTGAACAGTGTGCTGTAATCAGCTGAACAAACAACAAGATGGAACAAAATTAGTTGTGGAAATTTTCAAATTAAAGCAGTCATTTTATAATTAAACAGCTGAGAACTGGTTAGACCCTTTTAGAAACTTTAGTAGTCCATGAGCACCAGTTTTGGGCCCATTTACCACATTAAAAAACTCCTTATAACCTCTATTTTTGTAGTTAGATAACTGAATTAGGTAATGTAATAGCACTAATCAGTTGGCAGAGGACAAAAAAATTAAAAGTGTCATTTTCTGTGATCTATTGCACATGGAAGGTACGATTTTTTGGACTAAACCCATTTTTCTAATTCACATGGAGCAACAAAGGTTCAACTAAAATACAAAAATGAGTGTAAAATATAGAAATATAATTGTTCTAAAATTACATGTATAGTTATATTTTATTCAGTAGTTAGGAATCATTTTATCTAAGGGGGAAAATGCATTGCGATGCCTGAACTTTGAAGGCCCCTGAAAAAAAGAAAACTTGAACTTGAGCGAAGTTTGCAAAAATTGGGACACTGTATCTTTAAGAAGCCCCCACCGTCTCACAGCAGCGGGAGTGAGAGCTGAATCCAGGAACAGCGATTGAAAAAAAAAAAAAAAAAAAAAAAAAAAAACTGAAACCCTGCCTGATTTGTGGGCAATGTTGGGGATGTAGAAAAAAAAGGAAACCGGAGCAAAGAGAGCGCAAGAAGAAGAGAGAGACAGGGAGACAACACTAACTGGGTAGCTATGGAGATAGTAGGTTTTCCTGGTTGCTTTCTTTGACAGGTGTCGAGTGGGATAATAAAATAAAAAGTACCAAGAACAGCTTCCAAGATGTACGGCAAGGGGAAAGGAGCTGTGGTCCCCTCGGATAGCCAGGCAAGAGAAAAGTAAGTAAATTATTATCGCAATGTCACAACAAAAAACGATATAAGAGGAGTATGCTACTTCTTTTTTTTTGCTAACTGATGTGAAGCGCTTCAAAGTCGCGCGCGAGTTTTATTTTATTATTTAAACACACCGGGTGATAAAAGTTGGGTTACTTTAAGTTGTTGTGTTTTACCACTTTTTTGGTGTCTTCTTTTTGCGTCCTCACAACTTATACTGACACACGCGCACACAGAGGCATAGCTGCTGTAAGTTAGCTAAAAGCAGTTAGCTGCCGCTTTTGACCACTTTGTTGTGTTTCTTGTTTTTCTCTTGACTCGGCGGCGAGTTTTGGTCACTAAAACTTTGCACCGCTTATTTGTTTATTAACTTTATTTATTACAAACTGGAGGGGTTTTAAGCGTCTTTGAGTCGCCTCTTCTCGCCTCCATCGCGTGGAACAATGCATTTCAGGGCTTTGTGTTGTAGATGTGCTTTTGTGTCGCTTCGCTTTATCAGCCGGTAAAACAAGACAAAGCAAAACCAAATAACAAGGAAACTGCTGTGATTTATTGGAAGAGTTTTGCTACAAACTATCGTTTTCTGTAGAATCTGAGCGGACTGTTTTGTGTCCACGCATGTGGCTCTCCCTAACTTTTAGCTCCTAGCGCCCCGCTTCTCCCAGCACATCAGCCCAGAATAGGTGCTTATCAGCGGGCTGGTTTGCTGGGAAACATAACCCCCTCCTCCAGCTTCTTTTGTCTGCATGCCTTCGAATCTTTTTGCCTGTTGTTCTCTCAGGAGATAACGTTCCACACTGGTTACTGACACTTAACAATCTACAGAGCATAGTAAACTGAGTTTAAATATTAATTCTCATAAACATCTGGGCATTGGCAGCTAAAGTACTGATGAGTGAGCTCCCTCTGATGAGCACAACTTGGCTCATCCTGCTCAGGAGGTGTTGAACTTTGTTGACTTTTACTTCCTGACTTTCAAAGTTGTACAGCTCAGTCTCCGTCCCTTCACCTTGGAAGCTTAAAAAATTCTGCATCCAGATCAACAGGCCCTCACGCCTCATTATTCAGCAAACTTTCTCCTTTTTCTGCATCTTCTCTCCTCAAATGTTTCGCTTCATCTCACCTGCTGCTCCTCATCCCTTTGGCTTCAGTGTTGAATTATTGAGACAGACTGAAGCAGCTGCTCTCAGCTTTTGCGTCAGAGTTGAGAGAGAAGGAAAAGGAGACCGAATAGAGAGGGAGACTCGTATATGTTTAAAAAGGATGGATGGGTGGGTTGTGGGTTTCGTCGGGAGCCTCGGGCGGGATGTCAGGTGTACGGTGCACACCGGGGAGATTTCCACTCTCTGGATGTAAGCGTATGGATGCATTGATGTCCCCCCTCCCACAGAGGTGTTTAAGGGAGACTCTAGCAGGGGAGGTCAAGAGGTCACCTCACATGATATAAGAAGGAAAAAAAGGTTTTGTTTAAACATGAGAGAAAACCGTGAGAGTGGCTTTAGCTATTCTGTGCAAAATCTAGATGAGAGAAACCACTGTCTTATTCCTCCTGTTTTCGCTGGGCTCTCAGGACCACCTGCCGTTTCTTCTTCTGTTTAAAACTTCGAATGCCGCCTCTGAAAGGGAATCTCTCTCCTCTCCCCCTTGCTCCTCAAACTTCTCCTTCTTTTTCAATGAGCTGGCTTCTGAGCTTTAATAATGCAGCAGGCCAGGTGCACACACAAGCAGCCCCTGTTGCAACCACACAAAAACACACACAGACACATCACCACACATAAAATTTTCATTGAAACCTCCGTGGGGTGGGAGAGGAGGGCATCTGCAGTATAATGCCGCCCTGAGACACAACATCAAGTCCTTAAACATTTCCTGCTCTGAGTGAAACTCTTCTTTAAGGGATGCACATGTATAGAAGAAGCCCATAATCCTGCAGACCAATGGTATCAATATTTAACGTTTGTGCTTCTAAAGCTTCCCTGCTTTACCAGAAACTCTTTAAATCAGTTTAGATCTTGAGGTGTTCAAGTGAGATCGGCAAGCAGCAAAGTTGCAGGTGTAAGATGTTCTGTGTGTGTGTGTGTGTGTGTGTGTGTGTGTGTGTGTGTGTGTGTGTGTGTGTGTGGGCCAGACTGACCTGCAAGTGGCGGTGACTTACACTCTACACCGGCGGTCAAAGAGAGCTTTGTGACCTACAAATTGCTGGAAACCTCAGAAAGTGGTCAGATTCCCCTGGTTAAAGTGGTCAAGTGCTTATGTGTCTCAGCAGCAGAGGAGTCTTTAGCTTCCTGAGCGTGTTGACCGGAAACACAGCAAATATTTGGACCCATTTGTCTGTGTAAGACGTTTTTATCTGTGTTTTCTCATCTTTAGTTATTATGTATAAGATGGAACAACCCTTAGGTATTTATTACCTTCTCAGCAGGACAGCCCACTGTACACACAAAGATATGCACTGTATGTTTGCTACGAAACACTGAAACCTACTAGTGTTTAAACCTAGACTGAATCTTTTTGACCAAACGTCTGAAATTCTAAAATAAGACTTCCTGTTTTCTTAGACTTATGTTTACTTCTATAGTTTGAAGCTCTATTAAACTGTAGAATCATAATTTAAATGCATAAACACCCAGCAGAGTTTCTGTTTAATTTTCCCTGGATGCTTGATTTAAAAAAGAAAAATTCCCTGCAGTGACGTTTTTAAAATGTTGGGTATTTGTTTAACAAAAAATGACTACTTTAGTTTAAAACTTGATTCCATACCATAACACAGAGTCATCCCACAGTTGAGCTGTTGCATCTCTCAGTGAGAAGGTTGCAGGTTCACTTCCTGCTTTTCTGGGTGGAGTTTGCATGTTCTCACTGTGGGTTTTGTCCAGGTACTCTGGCTTCCTTATATGGACCAAAATATTCACAGTAGGTTAATTTGTGAGTATAAATTGAACCTAGGTGTGGGTGAGAGGGTACATGTTTGTCTCTGTGTGGCCCTGTGATGGACTAAGACCTGTCAGGGTGTACCCACCCTCTCACATAGTGAATAGCTGGAGGTAGAAACAGCTCCCCAAGATCTAAAGGGAAGAAGCGGGTATGGAAAATTTATGAATGGAACAAGATTGGTAATATTTTCTTAGCACTTGTTTAGACAAAAGACGTGCTTTTAGAGTCCCATGATTTCTGCAACTATAAAAATGTAGACAAAATTGAGGATTTGGGAGACTTTACTGCAAAATGTGGAGTGTTTTGTATTTTCTTTGATACATGGGTTTTTCTTAACATTTTAAAATGTTTTTCACGTTTGACGGGCGCAATAAATGAGGCTAGTTTGGTAACTGTAGCTGCCATGGTCAGGAGAAAGGGATGAGTGGAAAGGAGCATGTAATGCAAGTTTTGTCAACAGACATTAGACTACAACCTGGAGAAAGTCAAAACAGAGGGGCGAGCCAACATTAGCTTAGCACTTCAGCTAACTCTTCAACACATCAGCAGAACAGAGATGTGAGTTTATTAAAAACTTAGTACTTTTATGAGTGGAATGAGAAATGTAAGTATTAAAAATGATAAAAGTTTGTCTACTTAGGGCAAAGCCTCATCTCATTCTAGCTGATAGGTGTCCAGTGAAATGCCTGCCTGGTAAAAAAAAAAAAAAAACCCAACAACACATCAACATGATCATAACCATTGAATCAAATGTCACATATTTATAGTACAGTACTGTATTTTATACTATATTTTATTCATAGAGTAAGAAAAATATTTTTTTTTCTAAGTATACATGTGAAGCATTATTTTACAAAAGGTAGAACTGTTACTTTCCTCTCACTAAAACACACAAATATCTGTCTGTCCAGATTGTATTGTATATGAATTATCTACAATTTTTTTAAATGTCTTAAAGTTTTGGCTGGTCTGAACTTAAATATTTTTATTGTGCCTTTTTTATAGAAGTGTATTAATACTATTCATATCATCAAAATTTTATATTATTAGAAGTTTTGGATACTTTATTTAATTGTTGACATTTTGTCAATCTGTATCATTTTTAGAAAAATTGAAATTGGATGAAAAATCAAACTGATATTGTATCCATGCTTTGTTTCTCTATTCTTGTAGGTTTTAGCTACTATGTTAATAGTTGTTAGTAATTATTAAGAGTTTACACACCAGTGAAACAAATCTAGAGGCCTTCTTTAGACTTTAAACAGAAACCAGAAGCAGATTTTCATTACTTGGTGGTGTTGCTTATGGATGTAATTCAGTTGAAAAAGTAGCTGTCTTAGCAGCCAGAAACCCTCAAAAAGAACAACAAAACAAAATGGTATGGCATCCACAAAAGAGGAGCGGACAAAGCTCTTCCTTAGGAATTACTTTAATCTCTGGGGATATCTGGGTCAGAACATCTGGAACGATGCCGGCTGGTCACGTGAGTTCACTGTCGGCTGGTTCAGACCAGAAACCGCTCGTGAGGCGCGTTGTTTTCGAAGCCACTCCTCCCTTCCTTTAATGTGCATTAAAGCATCTTCAAAACAAATGCCATGTCTAGCAAGAAGCAAGAGCATTTAAAAAAAATCTAACTTAAGAACATGAATACAAAGTGAATCCCACCTACACAACGTATGGGCAGCATACAGGGACAGCAACAGAGCAACCGAAACCAGAGGCTGGGTTTAGTTCAGAGGCTGAAGGACTGTTTTTCTGTGGTTGACGCTGATGAACAATAAATAATGCAGTATTTTTAATTTTTTGGCCAAGATTTTTTTTCTATATGGCATAATAAGTGATACTTAAATATTCTACATTCATTTAATAACACTTGATAGAGCTCAGATACTTAAACTTTAAAGCACACGACGATGAATATTCTCACTTAAAACAACTAAATAGTAGTAACAAAGTATGCACAGGTGTTGAATAACCAGGTGTTTAAAAAGTGGAAAATATGGGTCACTTAATCGGTGTGTTGATTGTTTGGTCCACCTATAGTTCGGCCTGTGATATAAGGAGCGTTATCAGGTAATTTGATATAAATGCTTTAATTTTTAATGTTTCAATTCAGAGCTGTAGATAAACTTTTTGCACCGGGGTGTCTAACCTTTTCTGTTACCTGCACCACCACCAACTTTAGGTGCACTCAATTTTTTCTCAGGTCCTTGTCCACCACAATACTTTTTTTTTTTTTTTAAAGGTCACATTTTTTCTTATTTCCCACATAGATGTTTATCAAATCACTGTATAAAGTATGTCTTCATTTAAACTATAGCACAGACATAGATTAACATGAATCTTAATTATTTTACAGTAGAACTTATAAAATGTTAGTTTAAAATCTCTGACAAACAAAATGATTACAAAAAAATCTCAAAAAACAGAAGCGTCTTCTCTTCCCAGGTATGTACCCCCCCTCTTATAGACTGTTAAAAGATAAGTTGAGTATTTATTTAATCAAATTGAATTTTGTCACACAAACAGCTTTGAGTATGTTCATTAATTTTATGTTAGATACATTCATTTTATTTTTATATTAAAAAATTTGGTCACTGTTTAGAAATGTTAAGACAAAATATGACTTGAGAAATGAGTTAATAAAGTAATACAAATATGAAATAAGAGAATGTGAAACACATTAATAAAATATTGTGGACAAGATAAATTTAGTTTGGCATTAATGAACACACTTGAGTACCATAAGCAGCAGCAATATATTATTAAAATACAAAGTAATATTTTATCTTCACTTCATTGTCAGTGAGGAAAGAAACAATTGGGACATAAACCGCTGTAAGAAAGAGGCAGATTGAAATTCTGCATTAAATTGTGGATTGTTTATTATAAAAAAATCTGTCAGACTGAAAAAGTTTAAGACAAACATCTATAGAACTAAGGATTGTTCAATCCTCAGTAAAATGGTAAATAAAAAAAAAAAAAAAAAATTGTATTATTGTATTTAAACTTTTTTTTTAAATTAAACAATTGGAATATTTTTTAATATGCCTGTTTATGGTTTGTTTTTAACATTAGGAAAATGTATCCTAAATGCAGTTAATTAATACAACCCTCTTGGCCCATAAGCCACCAGTTGATGTTCATATTTTTAACATTTTTCATATATTTGTTTTGCTTGAAGAAGTCCAGCCTTAATGGTTAAAGTTGGCTCCATCTTGGTGTGACCAATAAATAAGTTGACTGGTGGTGTCTTGCTGTAGATGGTCAAACAGTCCTTTTTGTGGAAATGTCTCCATCAATCATGAATGACATATATAAGTGAGGGAGTTTTTATGTGGATAATACTAATGTGTAGAAATCAAAGCAGCCGATGGCCAATATAAAACACAGATTAATATTATTTTTTGGCCAATATTTTTTTTTATTTAGCAATGATTGTATGTACAACCCCAAGAATAACTAATATGCCTAAGAATAATATATAGAAGTCCAATCTTGTGTCAAAACATCATAACATAAGTGTCAAAACATGATTGTTCTCTGATTTTGTTTATCTCCAGGGATATTTTCACCAACTTGGTATTCATCACTTGCTGAAACTTCTGAAGTGAACTCCTCAGTGTTTGAATGGAAGGGTGTATTCACACCAGGAAAGTCCTTTGGTCCACTTGTTTGGTCCAAAGCAGACTTAATTTTTTTCTTTTGGTGCAGTTTGCATTCACATTGTGCTTTTTTCCCAGGGGACCATAATTTATAAACAAAGCCACATGGGTTACGATCATTGCTCCCATTGGACAGAAATGATGGGGGCGGGACAGAGTGCAGACCTGGAAAGAAAGATGGTACTGTTAAAACAATTGTAATACCATTTAAAATTTCAAGAGCAATTCATTAAAAGGCGGTTTCACAATGATATACTTCTAATTTTGGGATGGTGTTGGCAAATGCGTGCCGCTGTGTGCCTTGACCCACAACGGCTCATGGTTTGTAGTGCAGTGGTAGCATTAGCAGGTAGGGATTGGGTGTCTTGCTCAAGGACACCATGACGTGGGCATGGTAGGGAATTAAACCTGTGACTCTCTTGTCCCAAGTCGGCTGCCCTACCACTGCACCACAGTTGCCCCGGTTAGTGAATGATGTGTTTTCCCCTACTAATAATTAGGGAGGGCAGCTCAGCCCCTCGATTGTGAAAGTTCTGTTACTTCTGAACTGGGGGGTGGAGACTGTAGCGACAGGATAGGTGGCTTCAACCTAGCATTATCAAAGTAGCATGTTCCCTGTTGACAACCACCGGCATTAGTGAAGTTTAGGGATGTAATCAATTTATAACCTCTTAAAATGTGAAACTGTTCATAAATATGAATGAATTGATTCCATTGTATAACAGTAAGTGATTTCTTTAAGACAAATTCAGTTTGATAACTTTTGGTCACAAAAGGATTTGTGATATTTTTATTTGTTTGGAAGTTATCTTTTGTCAGTAAGACAACAGACCAAGGATGTTGTAGGAAAATAAACAAATTTGGTTATAAAATGGCTACAATTCATTTTCTTAAAAAAATACAAAATCGAAAATAATCCTAATGGTGAATTTAAAATTGATAATCGAATTGGAGCTTAAGTGAGTCATTACATCCCTTGTAACATTATCCCTCTGCTCCATTTCCCTGGCTTTGTCAGGGCCAGTAATATAGGGTAAAGACTGATTACATATAAAATATTCAAATCAAAAACAATAAAAATGGCATATTTTAACAGCTATTGTAGATTAACAAAAACCATAAATGCATGATACTGAAAGCTGTTTTTAAAGCTGCTCCATCTTTCTTTTCGTTTTTAGTAACAGATTAGCACTGTTCACACATAGCTGTTTTTTCTTAAAAGTGGCCAATATCAGCCATTGATAAATATATCTCTAGAGAGAATGTGTGATTTTAATAGACTTTTTTTCTTTTAATTGTCTGTAATTACCCCAATGAATTTAACACAAGCAGTTCCATTACTGCCTGTGAGGTTTAGGTTTATGTAAATTAAATTCATAACAATTTGTAACATCTATAAAAGATATCTTTTCTTTAGATTCTTTAGTTTTGTAAGTACTTTTGAATTTCTTAAAAATTGTTGCTTTGATGGCAAAAGCACCGTCAACCAGCCAAGCTTTGGCCACATTCCTTTGCAGTCAGTGCATCACACTGACCTCCATTGCCTTTTTGTGTTGCCTCTTGTTCCTTTGCTGATGCTAACGTCTCCTCCGATGCTCAGCTGCTTTTGGACCTGTTACCTGGGGCAGGGAAGGTTTGGATCAGTTGAAAGAGTGCGATCCAAGAGGAAAAATGATGAGTGGAAAGGAGACATGAAATGTTTGGTGCAGCGAAATAAACAGAATTAGTCACACTCAACAGATTTTTATTCATACTCAAGGCATGTTCTGCGATTTTTTTATTTATTTATTTTTTAAATTTAAACATTATCTTATATTTTCTAATACTGAAACACACTTTTATTTTACATTCCTAAAACTATGGCACAGCGACATTCAGACTAGACTGACAATGAGAAGCAACAAAACAGAAACTTTATTGTTTTGTAATATATTCTGATCCTTTATTATATGTTAAAAACACATAATCTTGTTGTTTTAAATTAATTGAAAAGGGACCATAAAATTTGCCCACGAGACTGCAACATCTGTGATACTATCTGAGGGCCAAGGTGTCATCATGTAGGAATTATTGTCTCCATACTACAGGCGCTGTTTGCCTATTCATATCTTCCGCAGACTAAATCTGCATACTAACAATGTATTTGCATAGCATCAGTAGTAAGAGCAGGTCAGGTGCAGGTCATATCTGTTGTAACTCGCTGCAGCAGTTGTCAGTTCGTTTGCCTCGTTGCTGAAAGTAAACAGATGAACCTGGAGCCATATAATACACCTATAGTGTGGAGACAAAAAACATTTATTTATCTGATTTTCATGAGATCATACACACCAGTATAATCGATTGGGTTTCAGAACATTGATTTAAGGTTTGTACTTGTAATTATTAAGGATGGGTGACAACTTTGACATTGCAGGCTTTTTGAGCTTTGATGTTCTGAAGTGACACACAGCTGAGTTACATACAGTAGTTGTTTTATTAATGACTCTGTTGATGTGATGAAAAAGCAGTTAAAGTCAAATATAAATACTGTCTTGAAAGCGTACTGAGTAACACCTGGTTACTGAACAGCACACACTTTCTCCTTTGGTAGATTTGCAGCAGAGAGGTGGTTTTTCACTAAAAAAAGACAAAATATAAAGACAATACATTGAAGAAAAGAACTTCTATCTTTAGCTTGTTTTCTGTTATTTTCCAGTTTACATGCTGTTTATTGTGAAAATGACAATCTGATCTACAGTCACATGCTTTGATCTATTTGACCAACTATTTAAATTATTATTTAGCACCATGACTCCTATTTTAATAACCCTGAATAATCACAGGTTTGGCATATTGACTCACGCATGCCACAAATTGTTTTTCTTAATTACATTTTGCTGGTGATTTGGCCTGTTTACATTAAATTACTCTTAATTGGAATTAATGACTGGATTTTTCCTCCTTTTTCTTTATCAGGCTTACCTCATCAATAAGCCCATAAAGGAATAGTTTTCAGTTTACGGAAATAGTTTAATTTTGACTACATGAATGAGCTAACATGAAATTTGATTGGTGCCAAGGCCAAAGTGAAATCCTGCCATCACTATCCATTAGTTCATCAATTTAGATTGAATTAAACTTTTTCTCCAAACTGAGCTTCTTTAAAGACAAGTAACTGATCTGAACCTTTCCACAGAAGCTAATTTCAAACTAATGGCCCTGTCACACTAAAACATTTTAGACAACTTTTGCCAACTTATGAAAATTTTGTTATGACTAAATTACTCGTATAGATTATATATTTGATCTAATCATTATCTTTACAGAATGCGTATGTCCAAAAGAGGCTTCCAGTATATTTTAGTAGTTGTCTTAACCATTGTAGTGTGACAGGGCCTTTAAGTAAGCATGTCAAGCAAAGATACTTTCAGAATTTATTGGTAATTAGTCAGTTATTTTTGAAATATACCCACCTCCAGCCCCCTCCACGTAAACAAACTAGACATTGCTTTTGGTTAAAAAATATAAATAAATAAAACAAAAAATGAAAAAGCACTGCCATCCCTTCCTCAATCTGAAATATTGCTTAAAGGAGCATGTTGATGTAGACATGTAGATAATTTGATTATTTGCCTCTCAGTCATTGAACTGTATTAATTAATTTTTCCACGTATACTGATGAAGTTTCTTTGTCAAGTTTCATTCTGACAGGCATAAATGTGGACGATCTCTTTAAATAGATGGTTATTTCATCTCAATGTTAATAGGTAACAGTACAAAGGAGAAGTCAGAGAGCTTTCATTGGTTAAAAGAAGAGCACAACAGCCTGATTATCTCAAAACCATGTTTCATTGATCAGTTCATTGACTAATGATGGGGGCTGTGACACTGAGCTACTGTTCTTCTCATTAGGACCTTATTGGTCTGTCAGAGGAGTGTTTTCTCTGAGCACACAGGACACTGTCATATCCACACGCGGGTCGATTGATAGTCCATTAACAGCCTATTAAACATGACTAAGTGAAGGAGTTTGGAGTACAGTGTTTGGCCAATGGGAGTTTCTTTCTGAATAGCATGGTTCTTCTGTGTGGTGACTTTCCATCTTCACATGTTAAGTCCTTATTCAATGTAGTAGCTGATAAAAGATGTTGAGGGCTTTTAAAATATAATTACAATTTCTGAAAATTACAAAAAATTCTAGTATTTTTAAAGGTATTGTCACTGCATTCTTATGGTTTACTAAGAGCATTGGTATTTTTTTTTTGTAAATTGTGCTGCATTTCCCTTAAGTTTCTGACTCTGGAGTGATGAAGGCTAAGTTTATGTCGTGCTTTACATTTGTTTTTTTAATAATAGCAATAAATGTAACATTAGAATAATAACATAAATGTTACATTTAAATACATAATTGGTTTAACTTGGATGAGTTCCCGCCCCACAGCCCAATGGTCCAAGACAGCTGTAGGCTCAAATGATCCAAGGACAGTGTTGCCTAAAATAATGTGCATCATCAGAAATGAAGAGCCAAATATGTTATCACTCAAATCAAAGTAAATTGAACTTTTTTTTTACCTGCTGTCAAACTTGATTGAGACTGACAGGCTATTCTGTAACGCTCAGATGTGTTTGTCCTTTCTGTAGGACTGGAGCGAGACTATAAACATCCGGGTGTAGTTTTTCTCTCATAACTGCCTGTTTATGTTGTCTACATAGATAACAAAACATTCCTAAAACAAACAAAAAAAATGAGTAGAAAACTGAAATAATCCCCTATGAATTATTTGTGCTATCTGGGGTTTGGCTTCTGGCTGATTTATATTTCCAATCTCATGTCTCACTTAATTTGTGCGTGACGAAAAATGCGTAACTTCCGTCTTTTATCTCCCACTGACATCCCGTCTTGTACATTTCCCTCAGTCAAAACTGTGTCTTGCAGACCAGAGCGGTTTGTATTGTCTCAACTTTGCCCAACTTTGTGGGCGTGTTTGTTTATGCGGAGTGGAGTGTGCTTCTGTGCATTGTTTTGTTGAAAATGGTCTGCTCCCAGAAACCAGTTGTTAAATTAGCAAGATGGACAGCTTCGAGGAACATCTCCACAATAAAAAAGGTTTTCCTCCTCGGATGAGAACTTGAACAACACAAGTGGAAAAAAAAAAACAACTATTTATCCTGCTATCACTTTTGCTGTTTATATGCTTAGGCAAATACTATGTGTGCTACATTCAGAGCTCTGTGGGGGGGAGTATATGATGATTTATCCCCCATGTGTTCTATGTGACTGTAAACACTTGATATGACAAAGACATCTGAAATGACATAATCACTGATCCCCTGTCTCATGTCTTGCCAAAGGATAAACCATGTTAAGGGTTTGGGGGCAGGGGGCCTTCTTGGTGTGGTGGGCCACCCGCCATGGTTAATGGCAGGGTAGAAGCTTCATCTCCACTGCTACAGTTGGTGACCTCCAGAGAAATTCATCTCTGCAGAGGCTCCATTGCAGGAATGGCAACAGTTACAGTAACAAACTCTAGCATTATGCTAGTAGCATACAGTGAAATGTATGCCGAGTGGCTTATCAGTATTGTGTGACTGCTTTAAACAAACAGCCTGAATTTAACATGTTTGCATTTATTAGTAAAAGTCTAAAATGGAACTAATTAACTAAGATGTTAAAAGCTGATTTATTACAAATCCTGATGTCCTGAATCTTTAGAGACACGATGGAGCTGCATCTGATAACACAAGTACTTCTGTAGTTGACTAAAGTCCACATAAACAACTTCCAAGCATGTTTGCCACATTTGTCATTTAGTTGATCATATTTAAGTATTTTGTTTGTATATTTCTTTTCACTTAAAACCTTTAAAATACCCACAATGTTTCAGCTAAAACACAAAGTCTCCTAACGTCACAATAATTAGATTAGGAGTCACTTAAAAATCAAGTGTAAGAGAAGTAAAACCTTCTGTCTGGGCTGTCCTGCTGTTTATTCTTTACATGATATTAAATGGACTGGGAAAAGTATTGTTATAAACATAAAAACATAGCTGGATCATTCCCAATAACTGCAGAATGTTGGTAGTTTAAAAACAGCCAATGAAAAATCAAAAGCACAGATTTCTACAGCCCTTTTCTGTCTAGAAGCTTATATAAAGTATTCAGTTGTGTGAACTCACACAGTCTTTTATGTTTTACTTCTGTGTAATTTATGTCTGGATCTAAATATTTGATGTTTATAATTATTTTTGTTTATAAAATTTGTAAAAAGAATAAAAAATTAACAAAAGAAGCATAACTTTAAAACAACAGCTAAGATCTCATGTATAGATTGAAAGATGCATGATCTTTGACTTGATCCAAATTCCATTATTATTTTTCTGGAAAATATGTTTAGTTTAAAAATACTGTTTATCTTTAGCAATTTTTTTTTTTTTTGGGGGGAACAGACATTTTTTGGTCACAGGCAATAACGTGTCCAAAAATAAAATTTAAAACCGCTAATGCTCAACAAATCATTAAAAAAGTTTATAACTTTTTTAACTGTTAATAATTAAATAATTTAAGGCAATTGTAAGACAGTTGTACTTGTTGAAAGCAAAGTTTAAAAACATATAGGGTGAATTAAGACATTTGCACAATATTGAATTTTTCCCACCTACTTGAAAATGGAATTGAAAGGCCTTCAAACATCAGTACAATCTGAAGCAGTACAATAAACAACTCTAATAAAATGTCAGGTAGAATTGCTCTGCAAGTTTTACGTCCATTGTTGTTTCACTAAAACCTAATCATGACTGACCTTGTTTGATGTAAAATATGCAGTAGAAAGTAGGACCATTCTGCTATCTGACTCTGTCCTTTTTGAATTTCAGGTTAGCGTTATATGTGTACGAGTACCTGTTACATGTGGGAGCACAGAAGTCCGCACAGACTTTCCTATCTGAGGTAAGGCACCATTCATGACTCAAACTGATTCAGAAAGAAAAGAGCTCATACTAAATGTTCAGATCTTCATTTGTTGATTCTTTCTGTGGAAATTACTGCCGTTTTAACTCCAGACAGCTCTTGTTGAAACTTGTTAACTGAGAAATGGGCCATAAGTGCTTCTGAATACAAGGCAACTTTCCTCATTCCTAATCTGTAAGCTTTGTGGGTTTCTAAAAGTAAGTCTAAATTCAGGTGTAAAGTTTTACATTTTAGGGTATAATAAAACATACAAATGTCTGATTTTTACCATTTCTTAAAATTTGCTACATACAACTTCAAAGGAAAGACAGAACAACTTAATTTTCTAGTTTTACCTTTACACATCTTCATCCCTCAGCCCCTGATTTGAACTCGCAAAGATAAACGATTAAAGTATTCCACTTCAAATTAAGACAACTCTTAAACAAACTAAAACATCTTCATCTTTTGATGATTTATTTTGCATAAACAACTCAATGTCAATTTTCAGTCAGATCTAGTTATCTGGCTGCAACAGACCTTTGCAAACATTGTTTTTATGCTTGTTAAGAAAACTTGATAAGCATAATATCAAATGTAATACACCAGTATATGACAAAGACATACAGATTTTTGTGCATTTAAAAAAATAATGAGCAAATAACGACACTTAGATTTAGGAGGTTTTTGCAATTGCTGCTTACACCTTTTTATTCAAAGTTTTTGCAGTTTTTGAAAGGTCAAAATTATGTTTGGTTCACACAGGAAGATTTAAAAAAATTGGTGGATGATTTTCAAAGAATAAGATACCCTACACATGAGGATAAAAATGCATAGACATAACAGGTTTGGTCTTACAGTGTGTGGTGTACAGCCACACGGCAAAGACAACACACACAAACAGATTTCATTCAGTAACATTCACATGGCAGATTGGAAATCTCACAAGACCTCTTAAGGTCATAAGCTGTTGTGCACATTCAGACAGAAAACCTTGCGAGAACTCTCAAACGTGAGTTTAGAGTAAATAAACATTGCAGAAGAAGCAATGGCCGTAGTTTGTGGACTATTTTAACAGAGATAAAAAATGTTCAAAAATAAGTCGCCAACATCCAGTGGACTTTGTGGTGATCCATGGCAGTTTTTTTCCCCCTATTGTATTCCACTCCATGTTTACATTACATCACTTTCTGAATTCATCACTTTCTCGGGGTACACCACACAGGCTGGGATGGTGGGTCAAGACGTTCCAACGTGTTGAATATCCCCGATTTGCGATCGGATCAGCCTCAACACAATCGGCACAATAAACTTGCCATGTGTATCCTATTGTACATCCTTACTGCTTCCATCCTTAAGAGACTAAGTAGAAGTTAGGTCCTGCTAATCAAACTCATTGATTAGCAGATCATACACAAGGGTGAACGCCTCCCATTAAAGCTGTTCTTTTATCAGTTTGCTGCTCTGGAGCGTACTTATTCTGACCAAACCAGTATGGCTGGTTTGGAAGAGTTACCAGGAGAAAGTATTTATTCTATAAAAAGCACATGGCAGCGTGGCCTTAGGTTTGCAGAGTTTAATCAGAACGAACCCCCCAGCCCTCTGAAACAATGTCCTTTGGTTAAACAAGTGGAGATGTTTGGTCGTACAGCACAATAACTAAACAATGCATGTTAGCACAAACTCCTCAAATCAACTGTCAAGCAGATCTGATGATTTGGGCTTGTTGTGAACTGACTTGATGAAATAATATGCATACCAAAGTATTTTAGAGTTAAATTTTGAGGCCATTTGTTTGATAGCTCAAGCACGGACAACTTGAGTAAAGGCCTCGGCCTGGTTCCTCTGAATCTGCAAAATTTGCTCTCATTGACACAGTTGCATGACATAAATTGTGTTATTTAGTTCTCAGCTTTGTGTTGCCCGCCCCTTCTTATCACAAGGCCCCAGCTGAACTTTTTGTCCGCCCTCACAGACAAAATTATTGTGTGATTGGTTAGAAGTTTGTTTGTTAATGCTGGAAAGCGCTCGGACAACAATGGCGGCATTTTGCTTCAACTACTCCGCTTCCAGAAGCCGACAGTTGTTCCCGCAAGCAGACACTTATAAAGACAGTCAAGTGGCCAAAAACACCTGGATAGAGAGAACAGACATTGTGCACAGAAATCTGTCAGCTGAAAAGTGTGGCGCTTTAACTGTGACAGATTTGTGGCCAAAGTGACGATGGATATAGGAAGGGAGAAGAAACCCCATTAAGCAGTGGGAAAGGTTTCCCAAGAACTCTGTGCTGTGTGGCAGGTGTGTGCAAAAACAAATCTCCTGCCACCACATGACTGTTCATCGACTAGTCAGCTTCTGCTCGACCATGTTGGGCCCTTACAGCACCAGGACAAAGATCCTGAGTACAACAGCAGAATGATCAAAAAGAAAAGAATCAAGGTTTTTCAGGGTCAGTCAAAATCAGACATCAACCTGACTGAAATTCTGTGTACAAAGCTGTGTTTACAGGTTTCTCGCGGATCCTTAAAAAGTCTTAAAAGGCATTGAGTTCATCAATCTAAAAATAAGGCTTTAATTAACCTTAAAATGGCTTAAATCAAGCTTTCAGAGGTCTTAAAATGTTAACACATTGTAAGTCGGATGATTTTAATTAATCTCAAATATTAAAATCATTGGTAACATTTATTTATCTTTTTAAATAATTTACCAAATGCTTCCAGCAGCTAGTTGTTGTGTTGTGTTGTGTTGTGTTAAAATAAACATTTGAGTAAAATTGTCGCTGTTATTATTTTTTTTCCTCCATTTGTGTTTATTGTGAAGTTGGTCTTAAACTTAATTTCAAGTTGCATTTAAAGAGGTCTTAAGAAATCTTAATTTTAACATGACTTAAGCTGTAGAAACCCTGATAAAAGTCCACAGATCTCAATGAACTGAGGGAAAGTTTTAAAGATTGATGTGAGGTATTGACCTGCCTTTCACTTTTATCGTAGCACTTCTACATCTGGCTTAGTTCTCTATAAATAAATCTTGACACAAAATAACGCTGTTGATTTTTATCTTAGTCTGCATTTACCTAATTTTAAAACCTAAAAAAGACCTGATATTTTCTGTCCTCCTGCACAAAACCCTACATTTCATTTTCTCATGAATGCATCTCTGCTTTATTATGTACATCAATGTAAACATGCTTTACACAATTACAGTATACATGATGTTACATTAATTTTTTACAAAGAAATCCTATATGGTACACCTGATTGTACTCACTGCCCATCACTGTGTACATGGTGAGGTTAAAACTGACCAAATCTTCATTGTTTGATTACATTGTAAACGTTTTCCAGCATCATAGTGTTTGTAGTGAATTTTCAAATTGCTCAGAAACCTCTTTTAGATGCATGCAAGCAATCAGGGTCAGTGACTCCTCTTTTCTTTTCAGATTCGATGGGAGAAGAATATTACATTAGGAGAACCACCCGGATTCCTTCATTCTTGGTGGTGGTAAGTAATGCTGTCACTTTCCCCCTGAATCAGCAGTTACTTCTCTTATTTAATAGATTTATTTTTAGGGGAGGAGATGTGGGGGGTGTATTTGCCACTGAATAAGCAGATTTTCCTGTATATCTCTTAAGCTTCGTATCCCCTCTCCTGGCATATAAACACTTTACAGGGCTGTGGTGTCTGTCCTGACGTGTCATAATTCATTCCTGTAACAGTGGCAAAATGTGGCATCATATGAGCTGTTGGGCTTAAAGTGCTGTGATCTAGTTTTAAATAATTTCCCATGTAAACATTCAGAAAATTTATCTGATAGACTGATAACGAATAGAAAAGACATGGCAGGGCATCAGTCTTTGAGTTAACCAGACTGAGGGCTTGAACCCGACCCCCCTCCCACCCCGGACACCTCCTTTTTCTCCCCCTCCTCCAGCTTTCCAACCTTCACCGCCATTTCTGAAACAATAGATCCAGATGGTTAGGGAATGGACCCCCTTTTCCCTTCCTCCTCCTCCCTCTCTCCTTACCCTTTGTGTGCCCCCACCTCAGACTTTACCCCCTTTTGTTCACATGGGAGAAGGCTTTTTAGCAGATTAACCCATTGCATTCCAGCTTCCTTTGTGTCACCTTCCACCTCCCCCCCTCGTCAGTTCTCCCGCTTGCAAATTTGACCTGTTGGGTCAACACCTTGGGTGCTGATCACCAGTTTCACTTCTCTTTTCTGATCAGGGTCTACAGCATACAGTGCATTAAAAAATTCTCAGACACAATGTACTAGTATAAGTTATATATTGCTTTGGGACCGAATTGGTCTAAGGTCTTTTTGGGTCTATAGAAATCACTAAGCCCCCCACCACCCAACCCACCCCCTTCCCCTCTCAATGACATGACATCTTCAAGGGCTTTTTTGCATTCACACATAGGCCACGTTCACACTGCAGGCAAATGCAGCCCAGATTCTTCTTTTTTTCTTTTGCCCCTATGTGACCGATATCAGATTATTTTATGACATGAATGTGACAAATCCAAATTTTTTTTTTCCAAGACCCACTCAGGTCTTTTTTTAATATGTGGTAGTAAATCAGATACATATTGTTTTTTTGTTGTGATTTTTTTTATTTATTTTAATTTGCCATCTCTGATGGCTGAGAATCTACAGCAACATGTGATATTAATGTTTGTGTCTGGCTGTATCGATACTATAATGTGAAGGGATAGATACTTGAGTTTGTTTCTACTTTCTGTACGTCATTTCCCATTTCAGAAATTCAGTCCTTGGCCGATTTAGCTATTAGTAATTGAATTGAATCAAAATCATATTATGGCAGACTTTATAATATCGTGAAACATTGTATCGTCATTCAAACAAATCAATATAATGCATGTGATAAAGCTGGTGATTTACACCCCTATTAGCCATCAAGAGGCAAGATCAAATATAAACTCTGGAACAAACAAGCATGTCAGATAATTACTTGATCTGTTCTGACTGCAGAACAGCTTCCGAATCGATACACACATGCTAACATGTAGCATTCATGATAGACTTTCTTAAACACGGTGTGCTGCATCTGACGTCTCGTCTTCTTCTACGCATGCAGGTTGCCTTTTTACTGCAAACCCTTTATGGTGGAGTGTCATGGAGGTCGCATTTCAATTATGTGAACAACCATGCAAAAAAACAAAAAAATTGGATCTGAGCAAAAAATGGGAATCAAGGGTTAAGACCTGCAGTGTGAACATAGTTATAGGTAGGAAGATGGTGACATAACAATTATCAGTTTAGCAGTAAACAAACAAAAATCATGAAACCTGTTGTCATATATGGGTAATTATCTGAAGTGTAACCCCAACTAATTAAGAACTAATATTTATATGATCAACTTCTTTTAAATCTTTGTGTCCAGGGTTCACACTTACACATTGCACCAAATAGCATTTAATTTGTTTTAGCCTATCACAGTTCTGTTAGGACATTTTAAAACAATGACTGTACAAATGTCTCATAAATGGTTCCCCTCTTACTTGGAAATTTTCTGGTCTGCAGCGGGAGCTAAAACAGACCCTATAAAAACAGTTCAATGAACCTCAATCGACAGCAGTTACTGCAGTGTGGACAGGAAGGAAAACAAAGAGGAGGAACTGCCTCCAATAGAACGGTGAAAAGCTCTCTGTGGTCTACAGCACCTAATGACACATAAAACAAGCTCCTGCTATAGTTTTGTGAATGTATCTAAAACAAAGTTTATAAATTTAGCATTTATGTAAGTGTTCCAACACTTTGTTGTCTGTTTTATAATTGATGGGGCTACTTTTGTCGAGGGATCTTGAGATTATTCTAAGTGCCTGATTGAATTTATTAGACATAATTAGGAAAGACACACACCTGTTAAAGGTGAGATGAAATGGTTTTTTAAACAAAGAACAATGGTTCAGAGGACCTCCTCAACTTTCTTTTATTTATTTATTTTTTTTTTACACCTGTTTAGGATTTCACAGCTGAGTAAAATTCCACAGTGAAGACTTTTGAGTGTTCCTCTGACACTTTAATTTGAAATAACAAGGGGTTGTGGCTGAAATTTATACCTGTGAAATGATACATCTTTTCCATAAGCCGATGTGCCATTAGCTGTCACAGATACCTTTTAATGTAAACAGACATCAGTGTTCCCAGTGATGAGCACAGTGAAGCTAACTAGTTGTTTAGCAAATTAGTATTTTTGTTAATTTTAGAATTTTTTAGTGGATCAAATAACTTCCACTAAATTTAGGTCTGCTAATTTAAAGTTTGCTAATGATACAAAAACAACTACTCATAGTTTAGTTTATTCACTCATTAATTTCTTTAAAAAAAAACAAATTCTTTATACAATAAAAAATACCAATCATAAATGAAAGGTATCAGAAGAAGAAAAAAATCTTATATCTGTCCTTTTTCTCAAAAAAATAAATTTGAATAAAAATAGTCAACAAAAACAAAACTGAAAACAATACAAAAAGACAAAAATAAATAAAAATTAAACTCCTAAATCAACTTGTATAAATACGAATTATACCATTACATATTTATCCAACAGACTAAACTTTATCATTTTCTTAAATACACCCATTGATTTGGTGTTTTCAATGCCATCTTCCAGATTATTCCATAATCTTATTCCTTGGATTGATGTACACCGTTCCTTTAAACTAGTTCGAAGTTTAGGTCTCACAAACATCTCTATCTCCTTAACATTATAAAAACTCTCTCTTTTAACAAAATTTAATTGGATGTTTGAAGGTAATGTGTTTTTATGAGCCATATACATAACTGATAAAATACTATAATCAACCAAATCATAGAATTTCAACAACTTCAACTGATGGAACAATGTGTTTGATGGGTGATTGTGATGCTTTTTAGTAATAATCCTTATGGCTTTTTTTTTGTAACACATAAACAGGATTTGTAATTGTTTTACAAGCGTTCCCCTAAACATCAATACGATAAATCAAGTGTGGAACAACTATTGCATTATACAGTATAAACAATGCTTTGTCATTGAATAACTCCCTTACTTTATACAATACTGCAATGGATCTAACTATTTTTGTTCTTAAAAGATTTATTTGAGCTCTCCATGTCAACTTTTCATCAATGATGACACCCAGAAACTTCACCTCACTAATTTTACTAATCTCAACACCATCAACTTTAAATGAAACATTAGCATTTCTCTTTCTATTACTAAATAACATATAGTCAGTCTTATCTAAATTAATGATAATTTATTCAGTTTAAACTAAGTCTGTATTTTAGCAAATTCTGTTTGCAAAATTTCCATAATTTGTTCTATATTTTTACCAAAACAAAAAAATGTATCATCTGCAAATAAAATACATTTAAACAAACTTGACACATTTACTAAATCATTCACATATAAAATAAATAGCTTTGGGCCAAGTACAGAACCTTGAGGAACTCCACATATGATATTACCTATTTCATTACATCATTTATTTGTACAAACTGTTTTCTATCTCTCAGATAACTAGATACCCACTGTAGTGCTGGTCCTCTAATGCCATATTTGTTTAATTTTTTTAAGAAGAATACTGTGATCAATTGTATCAAAAGCTTTCTTAAAATCAACAAAAATACTAGCACAGTAATGTTTTTGATCAACAGCAGTTGTTACTTGTTCCATCAATTCCATGAGAGCCATTCATGTTGAATTATTTGCTCTAAATCCATATTGACTGTTATTTAATATATTCTTTTTATCGATAAATTGATCTAATCTTGTCACAAATAGTTTCTCTAAAATCTTTGAAAACTGTGGCAACAAGGATTTTGTTGAATACATATTTCTCACCATTCTTGAAGAGAGGAATTACGGATCAATAACATAACCTATTATTTCCTTCACAAGCATTGGCTTCGCATGGTGGCAAGTGGATGACGATCTGCCAAAGTTTGATTAAAACCTATTTTTGCTGGACGCCGGAGCTGCTCCAGGGTCAATTACAAAGATCACGCCTCACCAAGAGGAAAAGGAATGAGCACAACATACGGATTTTCAAAATAATTCACAAAAGGCAGACTAACTTTGTCAAAATCCCAGCAATGTTAATAAATATATGGATATATTTATACACATATGCTGTCAAAATGTATTCTGTTTAGGAAGCAGATGGCAACATGTAGCATGAAGCATATGCATACACGCATAATACACTTCGCACCGGAGCGGAGCAGACGCTGTATAAATTGGTGTCGAAACAAATGGCAGAGCACAGCAGAAACGCATGTAGTGTAAATTTGGGGTAACTTTTTGGTTAGCTGTGCCCACCACTGAGTATACCCATATAGTCTGTGAAATTAATTATCACAACCTTTTTAAGGAACAATGACAATAATATTGAATGTAATACATCGAAATACAACAAACTAGAAGTTGTAAAGGTTTTTTGTAAAAAAAATATATATATATATCTCAAACTAAGAGAGCTATCTTGTTTCATGTTTGGATGACCAGTTAGTCGCATACATCCCTACACACATCACAAAGAAATATTTGGGACACTCTTAATTTGCTACTGTAAAGTGTAGGTCCAAGAGGGAACACAGGATTCACCTTAAGTCATAGGGTTGAGGAAATTGTCTGTTCCCTCATAGGAACCATGTGAGAGCCCACATATAAATTTATTCTCGACTTCTTGGGGCAGCTGTGGCTCAGTCGTCCTCCAATGACAGCTGTTAAACATTTAATTCCACCATTTTACAGTCACATGTCAAAGTTTCTCTGAGCAAGACACATAAACCCCTCATTGCCTCAGCAATCTAAAGCACTGATTTGACTCTATAGAACGATTTATTCAGATTAGCTTTGTAGAGGTGTAGTAGTGTGCTGTATGAATGTGTGGCTGGGTAAATGAGGGCACAGATTGTGTTGTAAATCGCTTTGAGTAGCCTGGTTGGCTAGAAAGGCGCTAAGTAAGTACAGTCCATTTACCATTTCTTGCAAAGATTTTTCATGCAGTCCCTCAATAACTGTCAAAAGATCAGCAGGTGAGACAATATGCGAACGTAGCAAAGCAGCAAATCTTCCAAAGCATTAACTGCAAGTGTGTGAGGATTTTGTGCGGGTAAGAGTTGCTGCTTCATGCTTTTATATGCTGAGCTGTATGTTGCTTTCGGCACACTGGTCAATATTTTGGATACATTCAAATACATGTGGGATTAATATCAAAACAAAGACACTCATCAGGAAGTCTCAGTCAATATTTCCAGCCCACACCACACTTTTTTTTACCATCTCATGCAGACTGTACACTCCAGACAGGTGACCTCCACAGCCTCTCACTTGTATTTCTATGAGAGCAGATCTCAAGTAGAAAATCTCCATCTAAACTATATTTGTTGATGGGAATTGTTGAAACAAATCTGGTCTAAAATGTCCACAAAGTGCTGAATATCTCCGGAGTTTAAGGGTGAAAAATGGATTTGAAAGTTAAAAAGTTAACTGTCTAGAAGTCAAACAAAATCAACATCTTATAAATGTTTGTCCTATAAATCAGTAGCAGTATTTATTGTTCTTTCATAGAAAACCTCATCCTTCAAGACCCAAAACCTGTCTTGTTATTTTGCCCGTGTCTTTCTGTTACCAAAATATCTCATTAAGCACTGTATGACTTCCAATGACGCTTGCAGAAAGTAATGACTGAATGTACATCTGTAGTGGATTAATCTTTGAAGTCAACTCGATTTTAAGATGGCTTCTACCACCAGCTGACCTAAAAAGCACAAAAATAGCTATAGCTCCATCAGTTTTACAGATGTTGACCTACAAATTGGTATGGTAGTAGCTGAGACCAGACCCCAACAGATAATTGAAACACTAACAGTTTATAACTTCAGCTGCAACTGTTGTAGTCAACCCTGTTTCTGTTAGCAAAATATCCCATGAAACTCTGGGCAGATTTCTATAAAACGTTTTGATGGTAAGCTTTGAAAGTACATTTACATTTTTACTTCTGGCTTCAGTCTAATTCAAGATGGCCACCACAGCTAATCGACATCAGCAAACACAAGAATGACTATAACTCAGTCATTTTTACAAGTTGTTCACAAATATTGACATCATTATAAACATGCAAAATATACTCTTTTAGTAGTAGAAATCTTAGGTGATGACATGTTTTAAGATACTTTCTTTAAATTAGTAGCAACCAGTCAAACAAGTTTGAGTCATGTCCTCTGAACAGGTTCTTTGTTGAAACATTTTGTCTTTTATCCAAAAGACTTCTTCAGTCTGAGTATTTGGAGGGAAACTCAACTCCTCAGACTGAAGACTAAAAGTTTCATCAAAGAAAAACCGATCCAGAGGACCTGATTCAATCTTGTTAGATTTTTTTCTACCTGGATTATAAAGCTTTCATCGGGACAAGTAGTGATAGGTTTTTAACTGTGAGGTTATAATCATCACTTTTGCTAAAATCCTGTAATTGGCAAGTGTTTTAGCCATATGACCTACAAAAAGAATGAAAACATACAGATAATTTGCATACAACATGTCTGAGCAAAGCAAATCGCCAGGGCATGTGAAGTGTCTCACAGATTAGTTTTTCTAATAGCTGTGCTGTTGTTCCAAAGGCTTCATGGTGCTTTCGTTAAACCGGTGCTCTGAGAATAATTCAGGGAAGTCTTAGTGGTTAGCATGACTTCTATTATTTTGTTTCCCTACCCTTAAAATTTGTAACGTCCTAAACTTGATGTTTTCCTCATTGCTGCATATTTGGATGAAATCAGGACCAGATTTGTTTGCAGTAGTACCACTGCAAGTATTTTGGGAACAAGCTGAAGCTACATCCGCTCCTTATGCAGAGCAAGCACCCCGGTAAAAGTGTGAGTTCAAGAAATGGATACAGGCTGTGGAGAACGGTGCAAGTGTGATAATCCAAGTACATGTGCGTGTACTTTTTGAGTGAGTGAGAGGTTGATTGAGAGGGTGACACTGCCATTGTGTCCCTCTTACAAAGATGCTCAAGTGTATAAGAGGTGGGTTTAAGAGTACTGGGGCAGATAATGAGTGTGTGTGAATGGGTTATGATGAAAAGCTGTTACACGTGTGCTTGTATTGCTCTGTTTGGTAACCTTTGACCTTTTCTTCCCCTCTTCATTTTAGTGTATTCTGGGATTTGTATTGTGCAGCTCCAGACCGAAGAGAGACATGTGAACACTCCAGCGAGGCAAAGGCCTTCCATGATTATGTAAGTGACAGATGGACTCTGCCAAGAGTCTTTTTTTTTTTTTAAACACACTGTCAAGTGAAGCATTTATGTGTTCTGAATGTCTGCTGAAGCTCATGTAAACTGTGTTTGTTGGTGGATCTTGAGTGTAGTGCTTGACCAAGTATTTGAAATAATCGGTTATGCCGATTTTAAAAAAAGAAAAAAAAGTCAATACAAAATTGTATTATTGAATATTTATTTTATTGTCTCTGGTTGTATTGTTTACTAATAAAGAAGAGGTGCCGGTCTGCTAACCACAGAAGAAGACGTGGTGGGTACATCAAAGAGCCATAATAATAGCAGAACTGAAAGACGATCATGTCGAAGGCTTTAAAAGCAAGACTTAAACTTTAAAAAATTAGCTACATTTTACTGAAAATCAACCAACGACAGTAAGATGCAGATTCGGGCATTCCATGGCAGCACAGCAGTGAAAACATGAAGATCACCTGAACCACAAACACGCTGGAGCCGTGAAGCGGGAGTCATATTGTTTTTGTTCCGTTTATTTAGTTTTAATTTTTTTCAGTGATGTTTGGTCAACCGTATCACGAAAACTGCTGCACCGATCAACATAAGATTTGGCAGGAATGTAGATGTGTCCAATCTTCACTGTGCCAACCAATGGTTTTACAATAGACCCTATATTTGAGAAGGGGGCTCCATCTAAATTGAGGGTGTCTGGACATACAAAAATGCTTATAACTCAAAAACTATTTAACATAGGCGCTTCAGATTTTTTGTTGTTATTTAGCTCTGATGAAGGACTATCCATCTGGCCCACCAATGAGCGCCCCCAACCCCCTCTGGACCCCCACCCAAAACAATAAATTTGTTCTGATTACTTCTGCGTTCTGGTGCATTAGTGCTTTGCGTATGTGCAGGATTCATATATGCTACCGCTATGCGGTATCCAGTTATTGTTAGTTTACCATCAGAACACAGTGTTTCTTGGAAGCGGAGCTTTCAGTTATGCTAACATTAGCTAATACGTCAAATGTAATCTGATCACTGAATTATAGTAATAATCCATTATTTTTTACTTTTATGCACTTGAATGTCACTTTAACCAAAATGGCAATGAATTTACAAAACATTTCAGATGCAGTTGAAGCTTAGACTCTCTGCTTTAATTCAGTGGGTTGAACACATAGAAATGTGAGGAACTACAGCCTTTTTTAAACACATTCTCTTCATTTCAGAGGCTCAAAAGTTATTGGACAAATTAAATAATTATAAATAAAATATTTATTTCTAATACTTGGTTGAAAAGCCTTTTGTTGGTATGACTGCCTAAAGTCTTGAAGTCATGGACATCACCAGACGCTGTTTCCTTTTATTTTTAAATTCTCTACCAGGTTTTACTGCAGCTGTTTTCAGTTGCTGTTTGTTTGTTGGCCTTTTGTTAGTTTTTAACAAGTGAAATACTCAATGGGGTTGAGATCAGGTGACTGACTCGGCCATTCAAGATTATTCCACTTCTTTGCTTTAATAAACTCCTGGGTTGCTTTGGCTTTATATTTTGGGTCATTGTCCATCTGTATTCTGAATCGTTGACAACCAGTTTGGCTGCAATTCTATGTCTTTGAATACTGCCGGCTGCTTCTATCCTGTGTCACATCATCATAAAACGTAAATGTGTAAATGTCGTGTGTTGTGATTGACACTGTAGCCTGTCAACAGTCTGTCCTCTCTGGCCAAGATATTGTGTTAATGTGTGTGTGTGCGCGTGCGCGTGCACTGTATAGTGTGGGGAGATAATGGAATAGAGTTCTAATCCGGTAATCCCAGCACTGGGCCGAGGCTAAACCAGGGATTTGTGTGTGTGTGTTTGGTTGGGGGGTATCTTTGGCAACCAGCCCATAAGAGGGTGGCTCGGCTCACACCCTGCTTCCAGTTAACACTGTGTATAAATGTAGATGTGCGTGCTACGTGGTCGCTGGCTGTCTGATAATGCTCGGAGACGGGACCCGTTTAATTCTGGCTTCGGACCCCTGAGGCTCTCCTCTGAGCACAGGTCCCCTCCTCTGGTTTCAAAAGAATGAGCCGGTTAGAGGCGTCAATGGGGAAAAAATTCACCTCAAAAGAGTTTTGCTCATGTAAACTTATTAGATTGCACGTCAGCGTTAAAGAAACATAGCGGTTTTCTCTGCGGGGTGCAGACACGCATCAAAGGGTTGGATTTACTGTCAAGTTTATTTATCTGTGGTTACCTGTAATAAGTTGATTGTTGCTTTTAATGACTGTTTCAATGGAGAAACTGGTTTACAGGGTTTAATATTCAGCACACAGATTTTTTTCCTTCATGTACAGATTGTTGTTTTGATCTTTTGTCTAATTGATCTCTTTATATAAGCTTTCAATTAAAGCTTAAGTGGCTTATTAAATCTAATATAGAGATTCCTTTTGTTACAGAGACTCTGTATCATTATAATCCATCAGTTTATTTTAGATGTCACATTATCTAGATTGAGTTGTATACTTTTGATCAATAAATGTCAAGTGGTCCTCTGGTAATGTTATATTACTTGTATGCTTTCTGTTAGATTTTTGTCATTTTACCCATCATGCAAGTTTATCTCCTGCCTAAATTAAACATTATTATTCAAACATTATCTTGCAAATTTGCTGATTAGAGGTGCATGATAATTGTGGAATTTCTTTTGACCCTTTTTTTTCTAGTTAAATATGATCACGAAACAATTTAACCAACTCCTTTTTATGTTTTTGCCCTTGTATGAATTGATGTTTGCTGCTTAGTTTTTGTTTCTCTGTCATAAGGTTCATACTCTCCGCTTGCTGAATCTCTTGGGATGATCTGCCAAAAGCTCATAAGCTTCGTTCACACCTGGCCTTAACTCTGATCCTGAGTGATCTGATCTGTACAACAGCTATTTGTCTCAGTTCATGCTGGCATTCGACGTGTCTTTAATTAGTTTTAAGCAATCACCTGTGATTGGGTCTTTATTCATCGCTCTACATATTTTATTGTCCTTTCCTAAATGCTATTACCTCCAATTTGCTTATACATCTGTTTGTGCTAGTCATGCTGATATTTTATTTGCATCTTCTTGGATTTACCTGGAAAAAATGATCCAGGATTAAACAGATCAGGTCTCCTTTATCCTAGGAGCAAATCAATTACAGGTGTTGCCCTCAGTGTAGCTTGAACCAAGCTGATGTTAATGGTGCTATAGCCATTAATCCATCCCAACTATGTTTTTATAAGTGTTACGTAGAGTTTAGATCAGAACTAAAAAATTTGACCAGCGATCCAAATCCAACCAGACATATTTTAATCACAGTTTAATGTGATCCCCATTTTAATTTAATCCTCACAACTATTTCATGCTGTCCCTAATTTTATAAAGACCTTAGACTTTTTTAGTCCTCGTGGGGACACTCACCTGTGGATGTTCTGGAGCAACCTGCAGCAGCGAGTTTCCGATTCGGTCCAGTCCGGTATGACAGCAGGAACTGTCACTGAAGTTCGGTTCCGTCCGGTCTGGTTCGACAGCAGGATCTGCTTAATAAATTAGCAGGAGCAGTTTGAAGAGGTGATCGTGGACATGCAGCTGACATCCACATCGTTTTTACATCTCCTCCTCACATTAAGTTTTTTCTCCTCCCGATGCCTGCCGGTGTCCACTCCGAAGTGAATAAACACCTGTTCTTGCTTACCTGCTGTTGCTGGAAGTAAAGGGGGGCTTCTCTTCACCTCTACCCTTTTCATTCTTTCCTGAACGCCGTAAGGCTGTGGCAATGATCTATGATATATAGGTACAATCTAAACTCTACGCAGCAACTTTGTCGTTTGTTTTAAAAAATTTTAACCACAATGAGGATCCCCAAGTAATATGTTAAAAAATATATATATATATATATATATATATATATATATATATATGGTATGGTTAGGTTATGGATATGTATGTCTGTATTTAGCAATATATGGCATTTGATCCAGAGCTAATTTAGTTAACATCACCTTTAATCGTTTCAACCCCTATATTGTGCAGAAAATAGAAACTAATACAAAATATAACTTTATTATCACACGTAGGTTTTTAGCCTTTACTCTGTTTTTGTCTCAAGTGGCACCTATCATCATTCTCATCATCATCCCTAAAATGCATTCTGACAGTAAAACAAAATGGTGACGTGCTTAAGTGAAAAATGCTATTAACATTTACAATCTATTAATAATTAGGTGTTTTCACATGCCATATTGCAAACAACAACTTTTAGTAGAATAGAGAGAGAACATTTTAAGGCCAATGTTTGATATCCCATTTAAGCCAAAATGCATTCACTTGAACACGAGCTCAAGGCAAATAATTGTGCAACCAGTGAGGGGATGTAGCCATGTTAATTGTGAATACATTGATCACAGATCAGACAGTCACTTTCTACAACTTCCTGCTTTTGTCACGTTCCTTCACTCTCCTTTCCCTTCTCCATTTCAGTTTGTGAAACGTCAGCCTCTTCGTATCATGTTTTCTTCTAGTTTATGGTTTCTCTACACGTCCACATCTGTATCTTCTTTTGAGACGCCTCTTTTTTTTTTTTCCCAATTTGCTTTTACCCTCTTAACCAGTCATGTCACCAGGCTTCTCACTCAATCTTGTCTCTCCTCCTCTTTTTAGTCTGCTGTCCCTGATCTCATTCTCCTCCCTGCCTACCATCTTCCTCAGCATCAACACAACAGCTATCTCTGTTTGAAGATTGATTTAATCTAGTGGTTTACCCACAATACTTGGTATTTCCTAGAAGAAGAAACTAGTGTATATGTTTTAATGAAAATGAAACGTAGTGAGCAAATTCTCCAGAATTTTTTTTCTTCCTACCTTAAGGGTTTTTGTTAAGTGTTGTTGCTGCAGTTGTTCTGTCAGCTGCTTTCTTCTGCAGCAGTTGCCACAGCGAGCAAACTTGCATGAAAGATTTTGGCAATTTTATGCTGAATGCCCTTCTTGACGCAAACTTGGTTCAAACCTGCAGCTTCAAGATTATAATACCATGGCACTGACCACCAAGTAGGGTTGGGCGATATTGGCAAATGAATGTTTTTTGACAGTTTCATACAACTTATGATGAACCTCATTTATGGAGGAACTGCTCCGCTCTGCCTTCAGTCGTTGTTATGCTATGGGCTCACTTGCACGCTTGTGGGTGAACAAATACCTCATCATGACATGACCCTAATCTCAAAGTGGCAAATATTAATTGTTGACACTTTTTCTAACAACTAATCACACACTGTACAATTTCGCACAAGCCTGCTACCGCAGCCCCTAAACAGGGTTAAAGTAAATATGTAAAATATTAGTTTGGAACACTGAGTTAGGAAGTGATTTATCAGTTTTTGAAGATTTTTTTAAAACCAGTTTACACTATTTAGATACTTAACCTGAAAGTACTTTACTTTTATTTCTTTAATGAAAAATATCTAAAATACAAGAAGCTCATTTCTTCCAGAATTTCTTTTTCCTTAACTTCCTTTTTACCTGTCCTCTCACAGCATAGAGCCTAGAAGTCTTTGAATTATAGAACTATTGACTGTTTTCTTTCTATATCTTTGACAGTTTATCAATCTAAGACATTTGTCTGGGAATGAAAATTGTTATTGCTCAATAAAGATAATATTGCTTTTTCAGCTTCAACAACTGAATAAGCAGTAAAGTAGAAAATGATAATGACTCTGATTCTTGTGTATTGGATTAATTCCCTCCTCAAAATAGAAAACATATTTCTTAAATCTTTCTACAACTTTTTCTGCTCATCTTTCACACCTAAAAATCAAATTAACTGAGTTCCGTTTTCGTTTGAAATTTTCTCGTTTCATCCTGGTTGATAGTTGATCTCGTTTACTTCATTTCCTTCTGTCTCTCTGCCCCACTGCTTTGTCTCTGGAGCACTGGCTAAGTGGATGTTGTGTCTGCAGCATGTATTAGTGCTGTGATCCGACAGTAGCTTCTGTCTGGTTCAGTACTGCTACCTTGGCAGGAGTTTTTGTGTCTGTGTGTGTGGTTTTTGTGCCAGTTTGCCAGTTTTGAGGACCAGCTGGGTCCTCAGAGTTCGTGCGCATTGTGTTTTGCGTGTGCGTTTGTTTGTCAGACGTGACGATGAAAGTAGCAGCCGTATCCTGTTGCTTTTGAGCAAAACACACTGTTTTGACTGAGCGGATGAATTGGCCCAATCGCCGCAGTCAGCTATTTTTCCTACCATCTCCCGTCCTCACTCCCTCGGGCTCCCCCCACTCTCAGTGCGTTAAGGACAGCAGGTCAAGGAGACAGTGATGAGGTACATATCAGTGTGAACCAGAATGTAGATTAGTGCCTCTCCAGGCAGGGACACACATAAATACAGACATGCACATACACACAGACGGGTGGATACATTCGCCATCTCTTCCTGCCTCTCTCCTCTCACCATCCAGTGTTTATGTCTCTGTCTTTATCCCTGTGAAAGGTATCAGGCGGAGGTCAATAATGTGTTGAGCACTATTGATCTGTCGGGTAGGTCCTATGGGTGAGGGAAAGGAAGGAGGAATCGATGCTATTCTGGATAACCCATCTACATACAGTGCTATACCACCCAGTCAGATTTTTCTATTGTTCTCTGATGGATTATTCATCAACGTGGTGGGTTTTTATTGAGGGAGAAATTCAAGAACAACATGGTGCCCTCACTGTCAAAACCATCAAGTTACTTTAATTTATCTTTTAGCCTTAAAAAAAGAAGTTGGTAATCTTCATATCCACAATGTTTGGTTTGCCTCAATTAAAGGTGAGTGAGTTTGTTTTTCTGTCCAAAATGACATCTAAACTTGCTTTCTGCAAACTAAAGCCAGTAACTTGGGTATTAGTACAGGTGGAAAATGGAATATCAAAAGCAAACATCTGCAATGTGGATTATCAACATCTTCCTTGAAAGTTTTTCAGGAAACACAAAACCCTTAGCTCAGTTTTTAATCACACTCATACATAGGGTATTTTCCATCCATCCATCCATTATCTGTACCCGTTTCTTCCTTTAAGGGTCACGGGGGTCACTGGTGCCCATATCCAGCCG
>JARVJO010000173.1:3545152-3558735 GCA_031762555.1 Cynodonichthys magdalenae | reverse complement strand
CACTGGTGCCCATATCCAGCCGTCACAGTGCGAGGGGCGGGGTACACCCTGGACAGGTCGCAAGTCCATCACAGGGATAGGGTATTTTCTTAAAGGGTAAAATCAAATGATTTGATCAATTGAGGGTCTATGTTGTTTTACCACAGGGGCCCAGCATCACGAGTAGATGATTCATGCAAAAAGTAAATTTTGCCAAAACATTTATTATGTCTAATAAATTTCCACAAAATCTTGCACATCCAGAAGGGGACAGGACATGCAGTAATGAACATAGGAGGATGATTAAAGGCCCTGTCACACTACGACAACTCATGCTTACATGCAAATGTTTTCCAACACATAGGTGTATGTTGCATAAGTTATGTGTAAATTTTGAATAAGTTACCAGCACTGATCTACAATGACCAGCCAATAATTTTGGACATCCGTCCATTATCTATGCCTGCTTCTTTCTTACAAGGTCACGAAGGTCACTGGTGCCCATATCCAGCAGCCACGGTGTGAGGGGTTGGGGACATCCTGGACAAGTCCATCACAGGGCCACACATGGATACAAACAACCATTCACTCTCTCACTCACACCTAGGAACAATTTAGTTATCAATTAACCTAACTATCATGTTCTTGGACTGTGGGAGGAAGCCATAGTGCCCGGAAACCCCCCCACATGCACGTAGAGAACATCCAAACTCTACTCAAAGATCTCTGGGCCAGGATTCAATCCGGCAACCTTCTTAATGGAGACATCAGCTCTACCAACTGAGCCACTGTGTTGCTCATAAAGGCCCTGTCACATTAGACAACTAGTGCCAACTCATGAACATTTTAAAGACATCAACATTGAAGATGGAATTGAAAAAATCAACAGGAAGCTTCTTTTCTACATGTACAAAATGTAATTTGAAGAAATTGATCAAATATGTAACCTATGAAACATTTTTTATGTCTAAATTGCTAATAAGTTGTTTAGTGTGACAGGGCCTTAAGTAAGTCATACCGTATTTATGCGAGTATAATGCGACGCCCCATTTTTTGGTTCCTACGAAGCATAAAAAATCTAAATCTAATCCTTGTGTATAATGCTAAGCCTAATTTCATACAGACTTCAATTAAATTCAATAATACTTTATAAATCCCAAAGGGAAATTAAATGTTGTTGTAACTCATGTTATCCTGGTTTCTTTAAAGAGTTGTTATAGATACTGATGGCTGTGGACAGGAAAAATCTCCTCCTTCATGATTTTTCAACCTTTGTGGTTCAACCTCTGGTGGGGAAACAGATTATTTTTGGGACACACACTTGTGAGCGTGTTTATAGCTGCGGAGGAGCGGCGTGTGCTTCTGCATGTTGCTGAAAACGATCAGCTAGAGTCAGTTGTTGAATTAGCATAATGGACTATTGCGCACACAAACGTGCAGCTGACGTCTACGTATTCTTCCCATATATCTCAGTTATATACTAAAAAATACTGACATTTTTTTGTGGTAGTAGCAAAAAAAAACTGTCAAAATTTACTTTAGTGTATAATACCACCCTCCAATTTTGTGGATGATTTTTAGGTTACATTTTTTGCATTAAATTTGCATAAATGCGGTAAGTTACAGGTATGCAACAGCTAATTTATGCATAAGTTTACATATGTTACATGTTAGTTATTAATTGGTTGCTCATTAGTGAACATGAGTGGGAAACAAACGGAGCAATTCTACACCGAACACATAAATTACAGTACATTGAACCAGAGTAAAGTCAGTCTAACTTATTTATAACAATTATGTATTATAACAATACAGCACGCTATGCAAACAAAATCAACAGAATCAATGCAAAAAAATTCATTTATTTTCATATTTCACCAACAAATACATTGATCCAAGTACAGTAATGTCACAGGATGGTTCCAAATATAAACAAGTTTGCATATATAGAACCAGAACCTTGTCTGCAATCTGCAGATTTTTATGATACAACTTTTCCAGCCTCACACTTTCACAGAAAGAACGTCATGAGTTTTTGCAACAAAAAAATAAACAGTAAAACATCAATCTACAAAGATGCTTTTTTGTTGTCTTTTGCTTGGATGCTCCGTTGAATGAAAGAGGAAGCCTGAACGGAAGATTTGAGATGACATAAACATTGTTCCCTTTCCACCAGAACACCAATCTGTTACTCTGTGGTGTCAGTACTAATATACATGACTTTACTAATAATAGTAGGGATGCTACAGGAAGTCTGTGTATTCTGGTGTCTGGCAGTATGATTTTTGAAGTGGACTCTACATCCTGTGGATTGCAGCCGTGAGGCATTTGTGGATCAACCAGAATCTTATCAGGGGAAATTCAATGACTTGATCAGTACTTTGAGCTTTTCGGAGCGCTCCTCAATAGTTTTTGTACCATGATGGAGGCAGTGGAAAGTAATGTGGTGGTTTTTATGTTAACAGTCTTGCTGTAACTGTTTCATAGTATCCTCCACACAAATTGCACCTCATTACAATGTAACAAGATGATGTTACTGATTAATATTGGTCAAGTTACCTGTCAGTGGTTTAAATGTAGTGTCTGTAGCCACAGCAATTTGATACGGTTTGTGTCTTTAGTCCAGATACTGTATTATTCATACCTGATGCTGTGACACGGTGTTTCTGCAGCACTGCAGAGTAAGCCTATTAAAATATAGTTTACAGGTTAAACACTGTAAATATTTCCAGGCATTTGAAAACCCATGGGTTTTGTATCTGCTTTGAATGAAAGAAACATATTCCTGTCTTTAAAATCGGACTTTAAAGCTCTTTAGGTGTGTGGTACTGGTCGGTTCTCCCTCATCTGCTGACTTTTCCATACACTAACGCCTGAAATAATTAACTCCACCTCAAAGATCTACCTATTAGTGCAGCATAAATGTCTGCTGTGGTTTCTGTCCTCTTCAGGTGTGTCTTTACTTGAAGGTGTGCACTTGTTATTTCTGTACCTGGAAGTTCTCGCTGTACTAGCAGCAGTCATTGTTTCCCTGCAGAAGTGCTGAGATGCATTCCTGTAGATTCACATAAGCTGTGCTTTTCTGCAAGTCTCCTACTTCATTGAGAGGAGTTGAAACGGAACGGTAAATATAGACAGAACTGCGTGTGCTACCGCAAAAAATGAAAAAAAGCTCTGTTGGATCCTTTTGTATTTCCTCAGGCCGGTTGGTTTTAATAAAGTCCAACTGCAGACTAAATCTACCCCACCCCCCCCTTTTTTATTTTTGCTGATGGCAACTGTGCTCAATCTGCACACTTTTTAAGTTTGCAATCAATTCAGATGAGTCAGTATTAGTCTGCATGTGCTGATAATTTGTCACCAAAAGTCCTTAACAACAATTGTGACCAGGGGATTGATTGCAAACAGAAATAGCCTTTTTCTTTTGGTTAAGTTTTTCACCCTTGCTCCATTTTTTTTTTTCCCCTGTAGTTTTTTTTCACTCCTGTATCTTCTAACTCACTCGCTCGATCTCACTCTCTCCTGCATCTTCTTCTTATTCTCTCTCTTTCTCTCTCTCTTTGCGCTCCTGGAGCGGGGGATGCCAGGGGGACAGAGTGCAGATAGGACCCGTCGCCATAGCAACAGCTTCTGCAAGCTGCTGACACCCTACTGTGGGGTGGTGGGGACGAGGAAGAGAGGTTGTGATGGGGAGGTTTAGTACAAGGGTTGGGGCACAGGGAAGGTTTGTGTGTATGTGTGTGTGTTTGTGTTTAAGGGGTGGGGGTGGGGGGTCATTGATGGGAGGAAAGAAGGGGGAGAAAACTGTACTGAGGAAGGGAGGGGTGGTGTGGGGAAGGGAGGAGAAAGAGGCAGCCGACCCGGCTTCTTCCCCAGGGATTTAGTGGCCTGATCATGTTCACTAGCAGAATTAGCATAAAAAGGAGGAGGTGTGTGTGTGTTTCAGTTTACATGTGTGTTAGTTACAGAATTTACAAAGAGCAGAGTATTTGTGTACACGCGTGTAATTGGACAAAACCGTTGGCGTCCAGGCGTGCAGTTTGTGTCACACGTATGCAGTGTGTTGGTGAGGTGTGCATGCTGGTGGATGTTGAATAGTGCGTATTTGTTGGAGCAACTACCTCCCCTGGGTCTTAACCCCCCTCCCCGATCCCGCCTGTAGCCTGCGGTCCTCCCCTGTCTGTCTCTCTGTACTGAAGGGCTGCACTTTATGAGCCTGTGATACAACTCTTTGTGCGTCTGTGGGATTGTTTTTTTGTTTTTTCCCTTGCGTTCATGTATCTGGCTGCTGGTGTGTGTTTTCGTTCCGCCTTGCTTATGTAAGCGCTCCGAACATGCTTCTTTGCGTATTGTCAAGAATACAGTTAAATCATATTAAAACTCTCCGGCTGAATCATTCCCATTCCCCCTGCACCAGCGCCACCACGTCGTTTGACTTGCAGAACAGGAGCTGGTGGCGTCACATGTGTTGATATGATTAGCAGCTGCTTTCGTCAAGTTCCACTGTTACGTGTTTGTTGCTTCTAAATTTTTATTTTCATTTTAAATGTCTTCGCTTTTTACAGTTAGCATTTACATATTCTTTTGGTTATTAAATTAATGTGGAATCAAAATGTTTGTTAGGTCAGAACAATGTTATCATCCATCAAAGAAGAAAGTTAAGATATTCAAAACAGCATAAAAGCTTAGTTTTTAATTTTATTATGAACAAGTCTATTCTGTCATAATACTCTCAGACATATATATATTAGGGGTGCAACGATACAGAAAATTCACGGTTCGGTTCGGTTCGATACTTTAGTCTCATGGTTCAATATTTTTTTGATACAAAAAAGAGCAATTTCCATGCCCTTCTTAACTTGTAATTTATTAGAATTAATTTTGAACACTTGTTTAACCTCAAAAGTACAGTTTTTAAATTAAATGTTGCTGAAACAGCGAGTTCCTCAGTGGATCAGCACTCGACAGTGCAGCCTAGGTGGAGTAGCCGAACACAGATCCACTGATCCTTCAACACGGAGCATCTTCAAAAGACAAAGTGATAAAATAAATTTTAAAATCTGTATTGTTCGATACAAGAGTGCATTGAACCTAAAGCACTGTATTGAACGGTTCGATACTAAATAATAAATATACACAATATATTCCCTCTATAGCTCCAAACATGTGGTGATGTAGAGAAGCACCACATAGTGATTTCTAGACAAATCTAACACAGTTTTACAAAATAATTGTGAAAATATTTGCATCTGCTCTTTCATTTTCGTGCCACCGGGTGTTCTCAATTTTTCCTACGAATAGAAAAAAAGACTTAATTGTCAAGAAAAATTACACATGACTGGATTGTCAAAGTATGTGCAGAGTGTTAAGATTGATTTGAGAAGAAAACATCTGGAAGGTTTTTCGACACACATAACAGATCACCTAAAAACATCTAAATAAGGCAAGAGAACCGTGTTTCTGGTATAAGAAGTTGACTTTAAATATGCAAACCTGTTCGAATCAATAATTCAGTTTATTGTAGATCAGTTTTCAGGCGGTTTGATGTTATAATTTGTAGTAACATCTTTGCTTGGACATTGTGCATGTGTGTTATATGTATAAATTATTATTTTTTTATTTACCGTTATTTACTCAGGCAAGTCACGTCTCTTTTTCAAGGGAGGCCTGGGCCTGAAGGCAACCTATTGTACCTGTTTTTAAATGTTACAGTTTGTTGTCTCCCTGCTCCACGCTCAGACATGGTGATAAATATTTGTGTTTTCTGTGTTTACTCAGAGTGCAGCGGCAGCGCCAAGTCCGGTGATGGGCAACATGCCCCCCAACGACGCCATGCCAGGTGGTCCCATGCCTCCAGGCTTCTTCCAGGTATGACCCACCTCCTTTAAGATTTTACTTTCCTACCTCATCACTGTCTCTCATTCATCCATGTCTCTTTTCAAAGACAAAAAAATTCCATTTCGCTTCACATGACACATATTTTAATTAACTTATAAATTGGTTCTTTTGCAGTTGTTTGTTGTAATTTTGACCACAGCTACTTTCTAAATTCAAAGCTTATAAGCAGAAAATATCCTTATTTTAAAACATTTTCATAAATACTTAATTTTAACCTTTTTGTTGGTTTCTATAGAATTTGTTAGCACTTACCTTGAGATAAAGGTTTTTTATGTGAGGCACCAAGGTTGTGTTGTTGAATAATCAGGCTCGAGTAAAGAAATATAAAAAAAAAAACACATCTTCTACACATTTTATAAGAAGCATTTAGAAAACAAAAGTGTATGAAAATCTAAAACAGTCAGGCTTTACTAGAAGACTGGCACCTAAAGAATGTATAGAAAACTGAAGTAAAGTTTGTTCAGGTGACATTGCATGTATTGTTAGAATCACCTATGTTTTTTCCTCCGCATTTATTTGAACAATGTTTATTAAACTAGTTATATCATCTGTCAGAGCGTCAGAAGCTCACTCTGTTCGTTCATACGTGGTTAATCTCTCTGGGCTGCTGTTTGGTTCATTTGTATTTGAACCATCCTGTGTTCATCTGTTCTTCCACTCGTCCATCTCCATTTTCGCCCGTCTCTGACCCGTCTCCGGCTCTGTGAAGGGAAAAAGGTTTTAGTGTCGGGAGACGGCTCTCTGAAGTGTAAGGAGCCTCCCGAACAGAAGCGCATGCTAGCTTGTACGCTCACAAACAAAGAAAAAGCCCCGTACCTTCACATCCTCTGTGAGCCAGTGGTGTGATGGACAGCGGTGGCATTTGGCGGGAGGCATGATAAGGTGGTGGCAAAGAGTGGGAGCAAAAAAATAAAAGAAGAAGCAAGTGACACTATGAAAGAGAGAGAGAGAGAGAGGGTGGATAGAGAGGAAGCAGGGTGAGTGGAGGAAGAAGAAAAGATGTAAATGCAAAAGATTATTGCCATTAGGATTGTTGTGTAGTGTGTGTTTCTGGTGCTGCCTGCCACCACATTGTTTGCTGGTTGAGCAATGCAGGGGGGTATTACTGAATGTCTGACTGAATAAGAAGGAAGGGTTGGGGGGGAGTGAAGGGTGACGAGATGCATTGGAAGTGCTATTTTTAACATTGGTGGGGGAGTGAGACTAAGCAAAGGTTTGTGTGTGTTTTTGTGTGGCTGTTATGTTTAGGGGCTCTCGTAACAGAAAGCTTTGGTGGTTCACTGTAAAAAAAAAAAAAATGGTTCATGCTCCTGTAGTCTCGTTGGTTCTTTTGTCACTGTCATCCTTGACTCCTAAATGGTGCTTTAGGCAGAGGGAACATATTACATAAATGTTCATTTAAAGGTTGAATATAATAGGAATACAAGCAGCTGAGAAAAATGCATTTCTCTACATTCACTGGAAAACAAGCTAGTCTTTCCTCTTTCAGTTGTAGGGTTTTACATATCATGACATAAACTTGGTCAAATGTACAAAAATACATAACAGATTCCACCATGTCATATTAAATGAATAAAAACCAAGCCCAGGTGGAAAAGATGTGAGAGAATCCAAGTTCATCCTTGCTGCTTTCATAGGATTTGTGGGAAACTGTAACAACCAGGTGCTGCTGATCAAATGTACTTGATTAGCAGATCATCATCATCATCATCAGTGTGACCTCCTTTATGAATGCAGGGGTTTTGGTATTGTGTTTGTTCAGAGCCTACAGCTGTGTGTTTACACAAGGCCAAGGTGGAAAGACAACAGCACGGACCCTAAAGAAGCAATTGTTGCTACTATCATTTTGGTAATTTCCAAACTAATTGAAGATCACAGAGGAAAAAAAAACTGTTCACATGTGGAAAATATTTAGGGTAGATGCCAATCCTCCCAGGAGTGGATGCACAACAAATTCACCCTGAGGTCAGACTGTGCAATGGTCAAAGAACTGGCAAAAAATCCAAAGCGCTCCATGTCAGACTCGCTTATCAGGTTAAACGTTAACCCTCAGACAGTCTTATAGGTTAAAATCAGCCACGCATTTATATTTGTTTTTATTTATTTTATTTTTTTTGATGTGGCCAATATTGGTTCTAACAAAGCCTAAAATTCTTCTCTTTTTCTTTTATCAGAATGGTTTAAAATCCTCCTGTGTTCCTTAGGGGGTAAATGGCCACATTGAAACCGTTATAAATACAATTTTCATTCTCCTTATTTATAATTTCCTAAAATAATGCATTCCTTCCAGTGTATCTTATTTGACCTCTATCTCTATACTTTTGATTGCTAAGTTAGCTCGCTCACTAATGAGCTGCTTTTCACATTGGTAAGCCACAGTAAAAATTAGCGGGACAGTTTTCAACGTACCGCAGAAGTGGTGCCTCTTTTACAGCTGGACGTTGCTATGGCGTTCTGTCTCTCATCTCCTCCAATAAAGTTTTATACGTTTGGATGTAAAGAGCAAAAACACGTGCGTTGTGCACAGGCAAACATTTAGTATAAAAAAGCAGTTCCACAGGCTGCAGAATCGGCTGATTATGCCTTATTTTGGGGTGTATTATTAATAAGGAAAAATACTTTTTTCCTTTTTTGATTTTAATTAGATTTTTTTCAAAAAGGGTCATAAAATAAATATTGATTTAAAACAACTGAAATATGGACTTTTTGTTACTAAAGTCCTGTAAGATGGTTGTTTTTTCCCTTAAACAACACGAATGGTCATAAAGGTATAGGACCTTTTGAGGGTCAAAGTTTACACCAGGGCAGACAGACTGAATTAAAAGACTGGCTCGTTTAGAACCAGGAGAAAGCTTTTTTTCTTAACAATAAATATGGCAAATTGAATTATGTAAAAGTTGTTTCTGAATGAAGCACAACACATCTGGAACAATGTCCTTTATACAGATGAGAACAAAGTAGAGCTGTTTACCCATAATACACAGCAGCATATTGGTGAAAACTGCAAACCAGTACAAACACCTCGTACCAACTGTCGAGCACGGAGGTGGAGGGCTGATGATTCCGGAGGTTTTGCTCCTTGCAGTCATTGAGTCCAACATATAATTTGTGCACCAAAAGGCTCTAGAGTCAAATGTGAAGCCATCTGACAGATGAAGCTTCAACCAAACTGGGTCATGATGCAACTGAACAATGATTTCAAATACAGCAGCTAGTCAACAACAAAATGACTAAAAATCAAGGTGTTGCAACAATTCAGTCAAATTCCAGACCTCAGCCCCCTCAGTGGGGCTGAGGTCTGGAATTTGACTGAGCAGAAACCAATATCTGCATACATCAATGAACTGAAGCAGTGTTCTAAAGAAGAGTGGGCTAAACTGCACAGGTCATAGAAAAAGTAATGACAGAGTTATTGCTGCTTAAAGTGCTTCTACAAAGTTTTCTCACAGTTTTGTCATTTTACTGTTTTGGGTTTAATAAAAAACAACAGGAATCTGATGTGTGTTTTTGTAACTTGGTTAGATTTCAATAAGATTAGAGTATTTGTGTGTTAGAGACATGACTAATTAAATCGTTGATGAACTTTTTGCTTTGAATATTCAAATTTAAATTGGGAAATAAATTATAAATCTATTTTCTATTGTTTTATTCCTCCTTTCCTATACACTTGGTACGGTTATCTTGAATTCTATTTAGTGCAAACAGTTTCTGTTCATTTAATCATTGCCGATATAAAAGAAAGTACAGACAAGGACACTATAATAAAGAATGTAACTAAACTGTTTTTTTATTTTTTATTAAAGAAACAGAATTCTTTTCCGTCTATATAAAGTAAAAGAAAAATGCAGTATATAAAAGCTTTACTTTATTTTCTAACCTATTTAAGAAATCGATGTAAGTGAAGTATAGGGAATGATAAAATAGTACAACTCGAGGTAGTTTTAAAAATCTTTTCATAGTTTTAAGACCTTCTGCACTTGTAGCTTTAATAAATGTTGGTAATGCAGTTTGCAAGAAATAAACCTTTTTTTTTATTTTTATTGTTAGGTCATCTTGTCAGCCTTTTCAGCTCTGTGATGTAGGCGTGTACTTCAAAGTTTTGTTCATCCTCCACAGAAAGGGGAGAACCGTGTCATCCTCTGCAGTTCATCAGTAGACTTTAAAAGGCGTATCATTGGCTGGCCTCAGCGTGTGCTTCCTCACAGAAGGTAGACCCACTGATGAGTTTTGGAATTAGTCGCCAACTATTGTTGCAGTTTGAACAAATTGCTACAGAAATAAAAGGACATGCTTTGTGAGTGTTTTGTCAGTGATACCTGCTGTAATACTTCTTACTGTTTTTTAAAAGGCTGATAAATAGGACTTATAATGATATCAAAATGACAGTAAATATTAATTTATTTGTACATTTTGTCATCTTTTTGTTGTCTTATTAAGCTGTGTTTTTAGCAGTACAGCTCAGACACATTTAAATTCATTATCATCTGTCCCGACGCGTCCACCGATCAGCCACAATATTTACACTTCCTGACAAGTGGACTGAATAAATTTGAACATCTCATTACAATATAATGTCCTGCTGGTAACCTTTGGTTCTGGCGCGGACCCAACTGATCTGCTGCCAAACATCCCTGTGTCAGACCAGACACCCCCACAAAAGGTCCTGCAACCAAGTCCCAAAAACCAGTTCTGTTTTCCTGAGCAGGAGGGAAACCTGGACACACTTCAAATGTATTACCTGTGTAATTATATAGTTACAGATGAAGTGAATCCAAATAAAGCAAATATAAAAAAAAAGACAGTTTTTGATAAATGACACTGACTAACCTAAACAATGTGGTGCAATAATTGAAATTGGCTTCTGGAAGAAGTGATTCTAATGATTAATCAATTATCTAAAGTAGCTGCTTTATTTTCTGTCGGTCAGCTCATCGGTTAATTGACTAACCTCGGCTCATCTCTTGTGCTCACACATTACTGCGTTACTGAACAAGTGCCCTTATTTACAGAGCAATTGTTGCTGTTTTGAGTTTGAAGATCCTACGTCTTTTAACTACGGGTTTCCTTTCAAGCCGAGCTGTTGCTATAGTTTATTAAATCTCAACATAAGCTTGCTCTCTCTGATGCTCTTTAAGTTGAAGTGTTTTTCTCGTGTGTTTGGATGCCTGGGAGGGAAAGGCGGAAAGTTCCATCAGCTGTTTGTTAATCGGCCACTCTGTTTTCTTGGATGAACTGGGAAAAGTAAAACACTGAAGACTCTGTCGTGTACCGACTTTATTAGAGGTTCCTAATATCTTGTCCTGGAAGGAAAGTCAGCAGAAGTTGGAGGATTTTCTCACCGAAACTCAGTTCTGCGACGAAATAAGTTTCTAATCAGCAGGAAAGCTTTTAACTTTGAGTTGTTTTTGTCCAGGTTTAAAGTTGCCACTGGTTTTGTCCTGTTGCAGTTAGTCTTTGATAATACTGCCCTCAAGTGGTCCAGACTAAAACTGGATCTTATGAGCAGATGGTCCCAGTTATGTTGTAGCTACATTGTTTTATAGCCGTCTACAGATGAGGTTATGCTTTATATCATTTTTATCAATTTGTTTGGACTCGCGGGGACAATAAATTACATTTTGGGCTGTTATTTTGTGCTTTTTGTTACTTAATATTATATTTTGCCCAAATTGTCCAGTTTCTTCTACTTTCTGCTTCACATTTTTCTTCTCAAACTACCCCCACCCCCCAGACTCCCCAGCATCGTCTTCCTCTTTCCTATGACTATAATCGGGTTGTTCCTCCAGGTGTAAACCCCCATTTTGCCCCCCTCCCCTCTCTGATGTCGCTTTTCTTTCTTAAAGGGACCACCTGGCTCTCAGCAGTCCCCTCATGCACAGCCCCCCCCACACAACCCCAGCAACCCCATGATGGGACCCCATGGCCAGGTAAGATGCAAAAAAAAAAAAAAAAACTATTTTATTTGAAACACTGCTCTTTCTTTTCCTCCCCTCATTCCCTCACCCCCACACACACCATTCCCCACGTCTCTCCTTCTCCTACCCTTGAGCCTTTGGGAGCTCTAATTTTGTTCGAGCTACCACCCTGTCGATGTCAGACCCCCCTTCAGCTGTGAGCTCCTTTTAAAATTTTTTTATGTTTTTATGAAAGCCGAGCATCCAGAGGCAGCGGGGCCTTCTCCCCTCTCAGAGCCCAGATCCAGCTTGTCCCTGTGCGGGATGAATAATTCACTCCCTGCCCCTCCCCCGGAGCAGCTTGTGGGGGGTTGCACACTTATCTTCTCCTTACCCCACACACACACACACACACCTCTCCCCTTCCCCCTTGCTTACTTATTCTTGCATCTTATAAATAAAACAGGTGACAAGCTAAATAAACGCGCCGTAGATCCACCGATCGACACACATTTTCCAGACTAAATGACACAACTTTTCAGTGGCTAAAACTTTTTGAATAGAAATGCGCGTATATCTCTGTAGCTTTTTAAAAGTTTAGGCCTCAGTCATTGTGTTCCAGCACTTATCCAGAACAGTAGCCACAGATGCCACTGTGGAGGTAAAGCGAGGCTTCGCCCATTAACTACGGCAGCTCAGCTCTTCATTCTTGTGGTTTCGAGTTTCCTCCTTGTGTGCGAGAGAGTGTGGACATGCTTCCGCTAAGGCTTTGAACCGTGTTGTTGGCCTTAGGTGTCACCGACTAAGCCAGGCAGACCACAGGCCGAGTCAGTTTACACCACAGCGAGAGCAGGCAGGCTGTGTGAGCGCTGCCTGTACACAGACACACACACACACACACACAGAGGAATATATGATTTGAGTGCATCTTTTCAGTATCAAAGGGGTTGTTAATGCTTCTATGACACAGGCTTGTACCCGTGTGTTTTTCTTTTTGGTGACTCGGCAGATTTGTTGCTGAATCTGCAAACGTTAGACGTCATCTTCCATTCTCCAGCCACACTGTGTCCATCTGTGTGTCCACAGCGCAAACCTCTGAGTGCTTAGGATTTATCAATAATACAAATGTCATCCTTTCTGTCCCTGTCCTTGTCTCTCTCTCTTTCCTCTACTTCCTCTGCAGCCTTTCATGTCACCGCGGTATCCAGGTGGACCACGCCCCTCACTCCGAATGCCAAATCAGGTAATCAATATTTGGTTCAATTTTACACCTTAGAGAAGATGCACTGCCAACATTACTTGCTTATTTTGAGTTTTCACGTTTTTTTTGTCCCTTCTCAGCCTCCTGGTGGAATCCCAGGGTCTCAGCCTCTCCTGCCAAACAGTTTGGACCCAACAAGACCGCAAGGTAAGGCTCCCAAAGCCGATCGCCTCCTTCAGTTAGAGCTGATATGGTTTAGCAGATGGAGATTTCGGTCACAGATTACAGCTACAGTAGGTTTGTGGATTAAAACTAAATAGATTCAGATGAATTATCTCCTGTGGTTCATCTTAATTCCCGACTTATACAAGGAAAGATGTTGTGTAGATTTACTCTTGTGTTTTTGTTTTCTTTCTCGCAGGACATCCTAACATGGGTGGACCAATGAGAATGAATCCTCCCAGAGGAATGGCCATGGGCCCACAGGTACAATTTACACAGAATACATTATTGTGTTAATGAACAGGGGTTCTCTTAAGGTGCGTTCACACCAAACGCGTTTTGAGCGTCAAGAGCGTCGAGTTTACATACAAAGTCTATGTGAACGGGCG
>JARVJO010000173.1:3529991-3545052 GCA_031762555.1 Cynodonichthys magdalenae | reverse complement strand
AAAGACCAGCGTCGAGCGTCCAGCGTTTCGAGCGTTTTTGACGCTGAAAACGCGTTTGGTGTGAACGCACCTTTAGACTTTAGTTTCTATTTGATTGTAATGGCAACTGTACGACCTCATTTAATTGAATATAGCCTTTGAAATTAAGATAATACTGTATGTTTTTGTCTAACTCCGTTTCCAATCCACATTACATTCTATAATGTTGTTTTTTCTTCTCTCATGTCTCAGAATTACGGTGGCATGAGGCCTCCTCCAAACTCTATGGGTGGTCCCATGCCAGGAATGAACATGTAAGTCCAGTAAATGGTCTGTTGCTTCACAGATATCTGAAGAAGTCACTGTTTTTAGTTTTAACTCTTGCCGTTGGTTTCTTGTCTAAATTTCCAGATGTGTGAGTTTGATCATTATGAAAGGCCAAATAAGTTACAGATTTTATATTTTTTAAAGTAATTCATACTTGGAAATTTAAGAGCTTGGGTTTAATTCCAACAAACTTTCTTGTAATTCTAATAAAATATGACAACTGTTGTGTTCTGTATTTTGTTAAAATGCCTCTGACGTCAAATTTTTTGTAATAAATATAAAAGCATTTTTGGAAAGATAAAATTAATAATATCCCACATAGCTAAATTTATCTGGTCCAGTTCTGGCCCACACAATGAATGACTGCCCTTTGGTGGCTCAGAGGTGGTCCATGCATGGGCCAGCACCACATAAACCAAACTGCAACCTGTTGTAGCATGCCATCTTAAAAACATCACTGCCACACTTGACCCACATCCGGTTGCCATGCCAGCAGTGCCAGCTAGTCATCAAATCTGGCCCACACCTGTCTGCTTTGTGGGATATTGCAAAAAGCTCAGATGAACAGTTGCTGAGGTATTTGCGCAGTAATGGGAAGTGATGACAAAGAGGAACGTCTGCATATATTTCTACAAGGGTTAAAGAAACATCAGATTCTTAGCTGCTGTCTGTGTTAGAGTATTTTGAGTCATTTGAGAGTTCAGTTTTAATAAACAAAGACCAGGTAGTTCCCCTTTAATGTCACTTCTGGTTTCACTTTGGCCGTGCCAAGTCCAGAAGAAAATATGTCAGTTACGAGACAAAATGGGCGCCAGTTTCTTAAACATTAAGATGCTTTCTCCCACTTTTATTCCCAGGACATTAATGTCACAGACACTTTAAAGTCATTGATGTCTTCTGCATATTGTTGCCTTCTTTAAAGATCTCCCGTCCTTTTTCTGCTTTTTATTCTTGTTCTTCTGCTCCCACACTCGCTCTTCCTCAGGGGTCCTGGAGGAAGGGGGCCTTGGCCAGGACCTAATGCAAACTCTGTGAGTCAGCAAGCTTTGCATGAACACTGAAAACAAACACAGAAAAGTGCCTCCACCATGTGCAAACATCCCCACAAAAATCAAAACGTTACACTTTGGATTGTAGCTCATTTTTGTGATTATTTATTTTCAATGTTGCCATATCGATGTTAATATTTGAGCTCTGTTAGTGGATTTTAAAGGTTAATTTTAGTCTCCACTGTGGCTCACTGGCTTATATAAATACTTTGTGACCCTGTTTGCTCCTCTCTCCCCTGCAGATAGCCTACTCCTCCTCGTCTCCAGGAAACTACGTGGTGAGTTTAAATTCATCAAATAAACATGACTACTCTTAAGGATACACTGTGTGTGAAATTTTAATCCTGTTTGTTTGATTTCCAGGGTCCCCCGGGTGGAGGAGGTCCACCAGGAACTCCCATCATGCCCAGCCCAGGTGGTGCGTCACCCATGTCCCCAGCACTAACACTTGTCTCACGTCTTTTTTATTTTTGTCGTTTGTTTTTTGTCTTCACTTAACAACTTTAAATATGTCCCCTCATCAACTAAGAGCCATCTAAGTGTTCTCATAATTCTAATTTGTTTTCATTTCTGTATTTGATTTGCTGCTTGATGACTTGACTCTGATTCCTTCATGCTAATATTTGCTGTTTTTGTGTTTTTGTTAGATTCAACTAACTCCAGTGAAAACATCTACACAATGATGAATCCTATTGGACCAGGAGGCAACAGACCCAATGTGAGTGTTTCTGTGATTCAACAGCATATTTGCTACTTTCCTTTTATTTTTATTTTCCAAACATCCACTATAAACTTTAGTTTCCAACACTGCAGATTGATTCCAGGGTAAATTAGTGATAATAAAAGCTACACAAAGTTATTATTCAGCTACAGCAGGGTTTATATGTACTGTGCATTAAAAAAGGTTCTGGCAATAACTGCTCCAAACCTCTGGGAAAACAGAACTCAACGCAGTAATGATTTAAACACCCTAACTTCTGTGTGCTATCAATCAAAATGAAAAAAAAACTTTAAAACAAGTTTTTATTAATTGTTAAACATTTTTATTTGGTAAACGCGATCACTTGCCTTAATTAAAGCAAACTTACCTAAATGCACATTTTTGCTTACGGGGAACGGTCTGAAGATCAGCTCGCAGCGCAAGAAAAAAAATAATTTAATTCGACTTCTGGAAAGTGTGTTGGAAGCTGATCAGCACTCATTTTAGTATCACCAGATTTCCAAGTGTATAACAGCCTTTCCAAAGAGAGCCTGATTGTTGGTCCGAATAAAGTTAGATTAAAAAAAAAAAAGGCCGCTCCTTTTTACATTTTTCTGTATTTTTCGATGCAGTCCTAAAACAAAACCCAGGCAAGCAGGGTATCAAAATTAACCATGTGACACAAACTTTTCCATTGAAACTGGAGGCGTTTCCATTTACCATTCAAACTGCACTTAGAACAGAAATAGATCCAATTTTTTAAATATAGAACAAAAACTACAGGTCATAAAATGAAATGGCTGATTCACCATAGAGCTGTAATAATAGGTAAATATGGTCTTTATTTTCCACCTTCAAAATTTGTACCAGAAGCTTTTTTTAAAGCTAAATAACTTTTTTTTTTTTTCCAAGCAATCCAAGTATCTAAAACATAGATGTATAAATACTTTAGCAAAAAGCCATGGTTTTTGATAATAAGATAACAGAAAGAAAATTAAAGGCATCAAATATGACAGCTTTTCTATTTAGGCAGCTTGAATACACTGTAAAAAATGTTTCTCTTAAAAACACATGAATCAATAGAACTGAACAAAATTTTCAGTGATTTTGATGCAAAAAAACAAACCCTGTGTTTGAGCATAAAAAGAAAAATCACTTCAGTTATGAATTTTAACCTGATTAAATCTTAGATATACTTAATGCCATAAAGAACTGATCAGAAAATGACCCAGGGAAGGAGGATAAATGAAATAACCTCAGCTTTGCCCCCAGTTGAAAAATTCACAATGAGTTTAGAAATTAAGAATATTGTTCCAGTCATTCATAACGCCTGCTCCACATCCTCTCTCCAGTTTCCTATGGGACCGGGGCCTGACGGGCCCATGGGAGCGATGGGAGCGATGGAACCTCACCACATGAACGGATCACTAGGTGGGTTTAAACCCAGGAGGACTCAGTATTTCACTGATGGCAGTAATGATGCTTTTCCCTTGGGTTAAACTCAATTTAACCTTTTCTGTTCTCAGGGTCTGGGGATATGGACGGGTTGCCAAAGGTGAGTAAATGTCAAGAGTTTCCCTATAAATATTATTTAAATTTACTTCTTTTAGAAAGAAGTGTTTGATCGTTTTTTGTTTGTTTTTTTCACCCTCTCCTCCCCCCACAACCAGAGCTCTCCTAACAACATGGGAGGCATGAACAATCCTCCGGGAACGCCGCGAGACGACGGCGAAATGGGCGGCAACTTCTTGAACCCATTCCAAAGTGAAAGTGTGAGTGGAGTGTGTTACTGACATCTCACAACCCCTAACTGTTATCCTCGCTGTCCTGACATGAACCAGTGGAAGAATGCAAGCAGAGAGGCTTGACATTTTTCTGTTGTTATCTCAGATCATGAATTCACTTTTTTTGAAGATAGAATGTGTTTTGTCCCTTTTTTTTTTTTTTTAAATAATTTATTCATTAACTTTTGTTGTTAGTTTAACAAATTAACAAATACTTATGGATAAAAAGGTGACTATTGACCTGACATTTTAGCTTCTCAGACTTTACTTTTCTCTTATGAAACAGCTCAGAACCAGTGTGTCAAATTCATTTTCACTGAGGGCCACATCAGCATTATGTTAGCCTTCAAAGGGCCAGCTGTAATTAACTTTGTCTAAATGTCACGTTCCTTGTCTCTGCTACAGCTGAGCACTGCTAACAAACAATAACTGAGCTCTATGTGGTATTTCCTGCATAGAAACAGCCTCACACATCCTCTTTTAAATACTGAAAAGTACTACGTGTTTTACTCACTGTTAAATTGTGGTGAGTAGCTGCCATCTTGAATTCTGAACTTTCTGACAGGGTATTTCCACTTGAGTTTAAATTCATGATTTGTAAGTGAGAAATTCCCACTTCCCAGTGCAACTGGGCCACAGCAAAAGTAGCCGTCAAAAGTGCAGTAAAATAGATTTTACACAGCAAATTTCTCCAGCTGCCGACTAGTTTTGAACATTGTGCATCTCCACCTGTGAGATGTCTTCATTTCACAGGTGAAATAACCAACATGCATTACGGGAGATATAGTTCGTGGTCAAGCTAGCTTTAAAGAAACATACGTTTATATTAAGACAATACATCTTTGAAACTCTCGCGAGCCACAAAAAATGTCATGCCACATTTGGCCCACAGGCCTTGAGTTTGACACATGGCTTAGAAGAAGGGGGTTCACCAACTCATAGTCGTCCTGCTCAGGGCCAGAAAAGTTAAAAAAAAAAAAAAAAGAAAACTAGACCCCGTCCAAATAGAGCAATATGAATAAGGCTGGATAAACAGACTCTCCATGAGCTGAGTGATGAAACCAGCATCTCCAACAAAAAAAACTAAATTCTGCTTCTGTGCTCGTTATGACACAACACAGGAGCTGAGTGTTAAGCTGCCAAGACGCACTTGGCAGTTCATCAGGACCACACTGATTCAAAATAAACCCAGCACCAACTGAGGGTTGCGTCTTGGTCACAATTAGCCGAGCAGATGTGGGAAGAATATTGGTTTTTAGGCGTTGAGCCCTTCTTTAATCCCAAACACAAAAAAATAGAGAAACATAATAATAAAATAGTACTTTTTAACTTGGGACACAGCACTGTAAATTAAAAAATATATATATTTTTTCTGCTTGCATTGTAGCCGCTCACTTATCACTTACAAATCATTTTGTCCCCTCTGTATCAGTGATCACAGCTGAGTCAAACAGAAGCCTTTAACTGTCTAAACACTGTAAGAAGTGGGGATTTATCTAACTGAAACTCATGGAAATATTGGGTCTTAGGTGTAGAACTGTACGGTGCTGTCCCTTACATTGTGTAAGTCTGTGACGGTGTCCTACCCTGGTCCTAGAGAGCCTCAGGCTGAACTCTGACCGATGGATTCGACCAATCATCTGTCCTGAACAGATGTTACATCACAGACTGTGAACATCTGCTCTGTAAATCTAAGGATGCAGAGCGAATTCTGGATCTTTTCTTATTTTCTATCTGTAAAGAGTTTGAGACCCATCTAAGGCTACGTTCACACTGCAGGTCTTAATGCTCAAACCTATATATATATATTTTTTTTTTTTGTGTGGATGTTCACATTTTCTTTAGTTGCATTCACGCCAGCCCTGTTTAGTCCATTTTAACCAAACTCTAGTTTGTTTGCTTGCTTAGAAATTCCTGTTTGTTTGGAGATGTATGAATACATAATCAGACTCTGCAGAACAAAAAGAGTGAACTCTGGTCCACCTACAGGTTTCAGTTCGGCATTTTAGTTTTAGAACAGGAGCGACGTGTTGAAAGTAAACTGAACTAAAGAACCGATCCAATAAGTTTAGTATTGATATCATGTGTTGCTGTGGATTCTCAGTCATCCAGGATGTGAAAAATGAAAAGACAAAAATATGAAGCAAATTTATTTCTGTTCTGTAGCTGAAGACGTGCAGAAATCTAAGATTTAAACTGAGCGACTCGAGGGTTAGTATCATTATTTTTACTTGGATCGATTCTCTTGCCCCCACCTCACAGATGAAATGCGACACAATCGTTCAGACTGAGGTCGCTTTAAAAAACATCAGATATGTATCTGATTTATACCGCATACTGAAAAGACCGAGGTCAGATTTGTCTCATTCAGACTGTTGTGAAAAAATCTGATACAAGTCGCATTTACCTGCAGAGTGAACGTAGCCTGAGATCACCTGATTGGTGTTTAAGAGTCTGATCCTGAAGTCTGAGTGTCCTCCAGCTCTGCAGGGCTGGGTTTGAGCGCCCTCTGGTGTTTAAATGTTGTCGTTGACATATCCGCTCATCTGTTCCCTCCTCCCTCCCCTTTCCCTCTTTCTCTTTTCAGTATTCACCCAACATGACGATGAGTGTGTGATTTTCTTTTTTTTTTCTTTTGGTTTGTTTATTGGTATTTTTTCCCTCCCTCCCTTAAATTTTTGTGACCCCACACCCATTTGTTTTTAAATTAAAATCCTTCCTCCACCTTGGATTGGACCACTCCTTACAAACACACACACACACACACACACCCTCCCCATCTGCCCTCTTCCCCTGATGGGACCCTCCACAACCACCCGCCGCCGCACGCCACCTCCCACTGTCCTCTTCCCACCCGGGAACTCCACGGCCACGCAACGAACGCAGGCCTCCGGGACGGCTCTAGAGCACGCTGGGACTCTAATTAAGTCGGGCCCTCCTGGAGCGTGCAAAATGGCCGCTGGTGTGAACAGGAAGCAGTCGCAGAGCAACAGGAAGAGCCTCCTCTCCGGCTTTCTGTCAGGATCCAGACAGTGAGGGACGGCGCGAGAGAGAAGAGACTGAGCACAGCCCTCCCTCACAGACGCAGTTTCTCTTTGCAGCTGCCTGGAACCGTATCAACCACAACGTTTATTCTTTTATTTTATTTTATTTTTTGTTTATTTTTTTTAAATCATCATTTTTGTTGCTGCTGTTCCTAACAGATCCAGTGGCAGATCGAATGAAACCACCTCTGTGTCCCTCCCACACTGTTTTACGTGCGTGTACATTTGTAACAGAGGTGTTGTGATGATCAATGAACTTGTTTTTTTTTTCATATATTTTTGTGTATGTATTGTATCATTGTTATTTTTATTATTGTACTATTGTTATTAATAATAATATTGGTATGATCATTTTAAGACTAGGTTCTAATATTGTTTTATTGCTGTTTATTACGGGCACATTATCACAATGAAGACAGCACGTGCACACAAGTCAGAAATTGTTTTGCTGTGTAAGATTATTGCTTTTTATCAGCACACCGCCCCCTGCTGGTAAGATAATGTCCATCATGGTACTGATTGGTTTTTATTCATCTTTTTTTGTTTGTTTGTTTGTTTGGTTTTTGCTAACGAGCAGAAGCCTCTTTAGCAGCTTCCCTGCAGTAAAACACACAGCTCTATTTATTTATGTACTTTTAATTTGTTTATGAACTTTTATTACCTTGTTTAAGTGTTTTTTTCCTAGTTTTTTTGTCAACCGCAGAACTAGTAGCAGATGCGATCAGGAGCGACTCCTCTGTCTGACATTATTAGACCCCAACCCCGCTCCCATCTGAGCCCTGAAGGTGCTGAAGAGGTCACAGATGTTTGACCCCACCCCCACCCCGAGGTCACTCTTCACTGTACAGTGCACAAAGTTTGTGATCTCTTTCTGCTGACGTCAGATCTTCTGTTTGTTTGCAGATTAGTTTAGGTCTTGCATGTTTGTGGTTTATTGGATCTCAGTCAGCAGGTAGGACAGTGGCAGGACGACCTGCTGATTCAGCTCTGAGTGTTGGTTGTGGAGAATAGCTGGTTGGAAGCAGCGAAAGCCTTTGCTCTATCGACTGTAAACGAACGCCCCCCCACCCCTCTTTCCACTAAGTCGACACTCCCATATCCACCTCCCTTCTCCCCATCATTTGACTTCGACTTTATTTTTTTGGTTTGGTTTTGTTTTATTTTTTTGTAAATATTGTAAAATGCATTTTGATATCATTGACATGTTTTGATATTTCAGAATCACAGCTGATCAGTGAAGCGTGCTGAATCAGGCGACTGTGTATTTGTGCAGAGATATGATGTGTCTTTTGCTCAGAGTTAACACGAACAAGGAGAAAGCAGAGCTGCTGCAGACTACGATGCTTTTTCACCTCATGACGGACGGACGGTTGCAGGGGGCTCTGCGCCGCATCAGAGCACCGCAAGGTCCAACAGGACAAAGAAGGAAATGATCCATGGGACAAATCTGCCACAATCATTTCCTTAAAATCTCATCTTAAACGTAAATCTGCCTCTTTTCACACAAATATTAATTAAATGTTATTTTCTGGCAGGATTAAAAAGGACAGAGTGAAGGAGCACAGGTTATTTGTAATAAAAAACAACTTTTTTTTGTTTAGTTATTTTTGGTCAGATGCACTGCAGTTGATGCGAAACACACCAGACTCTGGCTCTCAATCCGACACATCGAGGACCAGAAAACGTACTTTTACTATGAAGGATTTTAAAATGAATCTATTTGAGTTGGAGTCAGAGGAACTATTAATATAAGTAAAAAGAAGATGACAAATAAGATGAGGTGCAGAGAGTTCAGGTACGTGCATTTCCTCCCCGTGTTTTGAAATGTATAAAATACAGTCTGACTTTTCTCTTTCTGTCCTGTAAGTAAAGCCGTCACAATGTTGATCATTTCTGTATTTCTATCGTGCTGATGTATAATACTGTAACATTAAAGAGTCAGGGAGGGGAAAGAGAGGACTTTGGAGGGGAATGAGAGCAAAGATTTTTTTTTTTTCCGTTCAGTTCCTGGGTTTTCCTCTTGATGACAAAGCAGTATTGAATATGAGGCAGTCTGTCCCAGGGAAGTTGCTTTGTATCATGTTAGGGTAGTTTCAGATCCTAAATGTCTTGTGTAGTAAAATAAGAGGTTCCTTCGTACGTTTCTTTATATTGTAAAGTTGCTTTAGACAAAAAAAAAAGTTGTTGCTTAATGCGGACTTTTAAGGTGGGAACTCTGCGTTGATAATTAATGTACTTTAATTTTTTGTTCTGTTTTAATTTTCATCAACTTGTCAGTCGTTTTTTGCCTGTGTCCCCCTTGTTGTAGATACATATTAAAAACAAATAAAATGACTTCACTCCTTTTGCCATGAGATGAGTTTTTTTTTTTCCTTCAGATTTTAAGCCATTAAAATTTTGGGAATTTCCTAGTAAGAGGTTGAAGTATGAGTAAAAGTATATTTCTTCATATATTTTCATTCATTTGAATGGCTCAGAAACAAATTGTAAGGTTTAGCTTTTTGAAAACAGGAAGGTGAGATTTTAGATTTTTGTTTTTACATTTTCAGAAAGTATTTAAAAAAAAAACTAAAAACACTTAAAAGATCCATTACTGTTCCCTTTTTTTGCTGTTTTTAAATGGTTTCTTAGGTTTTCAACTAATTTATGATCAAATCCTTTTTAATTCAAACAATTTATTTAGCTTCTTGAAAAACCAACATTCCTTTTGGATTGTGAACTAAACATGAGTGTAAAATAAATAAAAAAATTTTATTTGCATTTTCTGGTTAATTTAGCAACATAATGGGGATTTAAACCTGTAGCTGGGTTCTGTTGAAACCTTTCAACAATCAGTATCTTACCTGCTTTAACTCCTTGAAATACTAAAACAGTTTAGAATAGAATAAACCTTTATTGTCATTGTACAAAGCACAATGAAATCACAGTTCGAAACACCCATCCACAAGAGAGACAAACAAATATGGGTGAACAGGTGCCTCGGGTCCTGCAGCCATAGAACCCTACACAGAGGAAGAAAGCCAGCAAAGAGTGATTTGAGGGTGTGTGTGTTTCTGAAGCTGTGTAGTGTTGGTTATGTGTGTATGCATCTTTGAGTAAGACTGTTAAAGTCCCCAAGCCCCACCCGCCATAGCTCCTGAAGGGATGTTGAGTTCATCAGTTCGACCTTGGCTACTCTTGGACACCAGCTCACAGCTGTAAGTGGGTGGAGGGAGGTGGGGAAGAGCGTCTGTTAACATAACTTCCAGGAGAATTTTATCCAGCCTTCAAGGCCACGTAGGGGTGCCGAATCAGAAAAAACTCAACTTGTTTGGAACAGGCTGACTTCTGTAGATTTGCTTGTCTGCCTTAATGTCTTACTAGAACTCTCATGGCGAAATTCCAATCAGCTGAATTTGTTGGTTATCCTCGTCTTTCACTGGCCACAACTTTCTCCAAGATCTATACATTCCCGCCAGCCGGCCCAGGAGCCACAGCTGACCTGCGACCCTCATGCAAGAGCAGCATCCAGCTTTCGGCTCTGCTCCAGCAGCGTGTTGACAGCCAGGCAAATTCCATCACACAAAAAGCCCGGCAGACACAGAGCCCAAATAGCTGCCAGCACTTTCCTTTTTACATGATATCCCAGAATATCCACCACCAGCACCAATCAGTAAAAATCCTGCCATCATTAATCCAAATCTTCGAAGGCTCCCCTTTCGCAAGTTTCATTGTAGAAAAAGTTTGATCAATAGCGTTGAGAGACCAGTTGACCAGATCCATAATCTATAACTTCCAGTTTGGAAAATATGTAAAAAGAGGTTCCAAAATGCAGCAAAGCAGGATAGATAAAGGCTGAAGAGAGAGGGGAAAAGCATCTGCCTTCACTGAGAACAGAAGCAAAAAAAAAAAAAGGAATAATCTGCTAATATTTATAGTGGTGTTCTGTCAAATGGGGTTAAATATTTAATACCTTATTAGTAAACAGAACATTGCTCAAAGCAAGACCAAAATGGACTGATATATTTTATAATAAGCTATGGGAAAACAATTTTTTACAAAGTTTTACATTGCTGATCAAGATTATTCTTGCTGTAAAGTGATATTCCTGCTGGAATAACCCAGGCTGCACAAACTGTTACAGCTAGCTGATACTGCTGCTTTATAAACTTGTGAATACTTTGTGTAATTTTTATTTATTAATCTTTATTTATCCAGGCAAATCCCACTGAGATCACTGAGTCCTGGGGCTGAAGGCAACAATGTGCAGACTGACCAAAAAAGTTAGCTTCTTCTGTAAACATGTAAAAAAAAAAAAAAAAAAAGTGGAAGGTAACGCTAGACTGGTGGGACTGAAACAAACCTGTTGTTAGTCTGTTAGTTAGCTGCTAGCAGACTTAAAGTTGGCAAAAGTTAGCGGAAGTTAATTGGTCAACTAACTGCTATTAGTGGAACCACGACCACCACTACATGCATGTTTTTGGACTGTGGGAGGAAACTGGAGGAAACTCACACAATAAACGAAGAGAACATGCAAACTCCACACAGAAATACTCCAGGACCTTTTTGCTGTGAGGCATCCGTGCTAAAACTAAGCTTATTCAATGAGCTATCTATAACGGGTAAGATACTTGTTCTTAATCTTTTCATAAAATCTCACATGAAAAATCCCAAACTGTCGTTTAATGGTCTAAATTTTAAAAAAAGAAACCAGTCTCCAGCCTGATCTGTAGAGCTTGTTAAAGACAACACACTGCACTGATCTGGCTTCAGGCTGAATAAAGTTTCAGAAGTCTGAATGTGCTCATCTGATTTGTTCGAGCTGCACTGAGTGACGCCGCAGCGACCCCCTGCTTCTGTGGCTGTGAAAGCAGGCAGGAGGAGCAACCAGGGAGGTGGCGGAGGAGGCCAGAGGTGGGAGTGATGCTGGTCTGAGAGAGGAGCGGGGTGGGTGAGGCTGGAACACTATGGTCCTGCGGGTGGAAGGTGAGGCGTTGCTTGGCACCTTCAGGTGAGCGTCTGATTGGTTCGTTAAGGCAGGGAGATAAAGTGGAGGTGGGACCAGTGTGATGAAGGGGAGGGTGTTCCTGCGGAGCTGGGAGGCATTGGATGGAAGCTTCTTGTCTGAAGCTGACCCTCCTGGTGTGGAACACCTCAGCTTCTCAGTTAGTGAGAGGACTGACTGATCTTTCCTTTGAACCTCACTTCCATCGCTCGGTTCAACAGCAGGATGAAAACACAACTCATCTTCATCCTTTTTATCCCTGCCCCTCCTCAAACCCTGCACACCTCCGTCCTCCTTCAGTGTCCTCTCCCTCATACCCTCCTCGTACGCTCTGTTCAGAGAAGCCAGGTTCTGAATGGCTAGCCAAGGTTCAGACAAAACCCTGGGTCTTGAAGCAGGTGAGCTACATGGACTCAATGAGCTCAGCTCACAAGATGAACGTCTGCTGCTGCTGCCACTTCCATGTTTGTCTGCCAGGAGAGAGGAGTCAACATCACAGAAAAAACCTAGTGAGCAAAATCATTGTGTTGTTAGCAAAATATCTTAGTTGAATAACTGTGATTTCCTCTGACTCACTTGTTCCTCTGAAGTTGAAGATGTTTTCTCCCTCTGGTGAGTTGGGGGAGCTTGTCTTCAGAACGATCTCAGACGGGGACATGCAAGACACCGGCGAGGACTCCAGGGACGGGGGAACATTCAGGTAACGCCTGGTCACTGGGTTTCCATTTGCCCCCGTCTCCATGGCGATAATGATGATATCACGACCCCTGGCTCGGCAGGCATCCATTAAGATCTACGTTGGAAAAGTGAGGGTGAGGCGTTTTATCACATTTAATCAGTCTTATGAAGGCTGTGAAAGTGCATCTAAATTATTTTTTTCAATTAATTTCATGATTAGAGTGTCGAGTTTGAATATCATAAATCAGAGCTTAAACAGATTAAGTTTGGTGTTCCTCAAGGTAGAGTGTTCGATCCTCAACTTTTTATTTAGTAAAAATCTTCAAAAATCGTGATATATTCATAACAGTTCAGCAAGGATTTTATTGAGAGCTCGTAAATCAGAACATATCACACCCATTCTATAACCTTCACTGGCCTCCTATTACCTACAGTATTCAATATAATAGATTGCTTTCATTGCCCATTAATGCACTAGCAGAACCTCACCTGATTTTTTGAAGGACCTTTTTGTTCCATATTCATCCACTCATTCCCTAGCTAGAAAAAAAGATAGAAAAAATGATTTTCAATTTAATTGTGGAAGATTTTTGTATTAAGATTCAGTGATGAGGACCATAAAGACGTAAATTTACTTTTCTGTACATCAGTACATAAATTAAAATTTTGAATACATCCGGACGATGACCTTTTCTTTACTAACCTGCACTGTGGGCTGGTGCTGTGCGTTGATGGCATAGACCAACGCCGAGGCTCCAGAGCGGTCCTCCATGCAGGGATCAGCTCCCCCAGCTAGGAGGGTCTGAGCCACCTGGACTCCTGCCCGTTCCTTACAGGCGTACATCAGAGCAGTACGGCCCGTGTGGTCTTGTGCATTTGGATCTGCCTAATAAGAACAAAACTCCATAAGTTGATAAATTCTGTATATGTGTATTCTCAACTGAAAAGAGGATATATTTCTTGCTGAAAGACCTGATTCTGAAGCAAGTATTTGAGAAGTTTCACAGTCTCAGGCCCAGCAGGCTCCCCTCTCAGGGCTTTACAGGCAGCCAGGAGAGCCGTCTCCCCTCTGGGGTTGCTGCCATTCACCTGAGCTCCACCTTCCACCAGCAGGCGCACCAGACGAAGCTTCCCAGAGCAGGCTGCGTCGATGAGGGGGGTGCAATCTGTCAGGGGATCTTGCATCTCCTGGAGGTTATGCAAATCTTGAAAGGTTTTCACTTAAAGTCAGTAAATAATTGCCACTTATCCTGACGTTTTATTGGGGAGAGCTGATTCTGAATTGAAGCTCATCAACAATGTGACATCCCGCAAGTCAGTAGAGGTCATAAAGTTATATTCTGCTTATGTTATATCATCACCAAAAATAAGACAAATAATTGCACCAACAAGAAACTTCACTTACCTTTGATGCTTTCTGTTTGCTGGTTATTTATCCATTACTCATCTACAGAACGAGAAGAAAAGACGTCATCTTTTTTGTTCGCTGCTGAATTTATTTAAATCACCATTAGTTTGTGGATGTTGCATCTTTCTGTTACTACAGCACAAAGTGAGTTTCTGTCTGCAGCTCCCCTGTCCTGATCTGCTCTCACTTCCTGCTGGCTCAGTCAGGAGGGGAGGGTTCAGCTCAGGGCAAAGCGTTCAAAGTCAGGGACTCATTTCCAGCCCTAAATGTCACCTGCTGCAAGACGCCGCTCCACAAAGAGCCAGCAGGGCCTTTGATACGAGCCAGCTTTGAATGGCTGCTGCGAGACCACCGCCTGTGTTCAAACATGCACAAAATAAACCCACAGCAGTTTTTTTAATGCTCTGCCACGCATCAAGTGGTTGTCCTGCTAAATAATGACTAAACAGGACTCAGATTTTCTGTTTGCACATTGAGTGTGTATAGAGTTTGCAGTCAAGTCAAACGAGGATTCGTTGGAGCCAACAAAATTTGAGCAGCTCAAGCAGACATCAGTGAGATAAAGATGTTGGAAGGCAGGTTGATTGATCGTCAATACTTGGATTCAGGAGGAGCAGTGTGGCCTTCGTCCCGGTCGTGGAACAGTGAACCAGATCTTTACCCTTGCAGAGATGCTAAGGAGGTCATGGGAGTTTGTCTCTCCAGTCTATATGTGTTTTGTGGACCTGAAGAAGGCTTATGATGGTGTTTCTTCAGTTATTCTATGAGGGGTGCTGAGGGAGTATGGTGTGTCTATGTTGCTTTTAAAGGTTATCTAGTACATGTAGAACCAAAGCAGGAGCTGTGTCCGCATTCAAGTTGAGCTCATTCTCAGTGTAGGTTGGACTCTGCCAAGGCTGTCCCTTGTCTCTGATAATGGACAGGATCTCAAGACACAGTCACAGAGAGGAGGATGTCTGGTTTGGAAACAAGGTCTTGGCTCTTCTTTATGCAGATAATGTGCTTCTGTTGGCATTTATTACTACTCCACCACTTCTATCTATCTATCTATCTATCTATCTATCTATCTATCTATCTATCTATCTATCTATCTATCTATCTATCTATC
>JARVJO010000173.1:3495113-3505930 GCA_031762555.1 Cynodonichthys magdalenae | reverse complement strand
CTTAGCCTCCTTCACAGAGGAGCAGGCGCACACATACGTTGCGGCCAGACGATCCAATCGTTTTAAACTTCAACAGAGGCCACGCCTCCAGCAAGCAATTGCTTTTCAATAGCAGAGTCCACGTGAAGGACAAGGGGCTGGTTTTTACCAGGCTAGGAATGCATTAATTGACATAACCTTGAAAACAAAATTCATGTTGCTGAGATGAACAGTTGAGATATTTGGAGGTACAGTAAAAGGAAGTGATGACAAAGTGGAATATAAACAGAGCGCTGTTACAACAGCTGACAGACTGTAGAGAAGAATTTGTTTCTTTAAATTATTGTTAATCACTGTAAGAGAGAGATTAGAGTCAAGAGTTCAAATATTGTTTCAAGAAAGAAAGTTTTCTTTCTTAGAGCTTTGATGTCACTTCTAGTTTCATTTTCGCTGTGCCAAAATCATAAGAAAATATGCCAGTTATGTGATAAAATGGGTAAAATCATGGAATAAAGTTCCCTAAATATAAAGATGATTCTTTTACTTTTTTTTATTTAAAGGACATGCATGTCACAGGCAGTTTAAAATTCTGTTCTTGTATAATTAAATTAGCGCAGTAAAATTATATAAAGCTACATTAAATATAAAACACGCAGGGATCTAATGAAATCACAACACAGGCTGACTAACCATTAGACAATAGTGCAGTAAATGTTTTATTACATATAAAAAAGACAAAGCAACAGTTTTTATTTCTCTTTAAAACAAAGGCAGCATTTTTAAACTAACTTCTTTGTACACCTAGGCAACTTCTGAGTTTGAAAAACAAGTTCCTAAATAAAAACCGTTTCCAACAAAGATGGAGTGTTTCGTTTTATTATCCAGGCAATTTGTACAGCGTGACTGGAGAGGAGCGGGCGTCCAGTTTGCTACATGAGGACTCCATTTTCATCATAATCAATAAATGATAGAAGGAAAAGAAAAATAAATAGCTCCTTTACAAGCTAGTCTGCATCATTCCTCTGCTTAACTGTGCCCAGCAGAGATTTTATTTTCCTATTTTAAAATACAGATTTCTATCAGGAGATAGTTGATGTGTTTCGTCTCTTTAAGCACCTGTGTAAACACACAGCTGTAGTGTTTCATCCAGTATCTTTCAAACAAGAAATGTCCTGTTTTTCCTCATCAAATCATTTCCTATCTGATAGTCACTGAAGGGTATAACAGTCCAATAAAGTTGATGCTTATATAAGTTTACAGCGTACATATATCCTCAGTAGTGTGGTAAGAGTGGAGATTTAATACATAAATATCATAGCATTTTTGTTTTTTTAAGATTTTAAAACGAGGTTGATTCTGGTGGCTCTTCTTCCTTTTATATGTGAACATTTTGTGTATTTGTGAGCGTTGGCTTGGGTTTAATAAAGCTAAATGAGTGGGACTGACGTTGTCTCTGAGCAGAACACCACTGGAGATCAGAAACTGAACCGCAGGAGACGCTCGGTACGAAGTGTTCGTCGTGTGAAGGAAGGCCAAACCCAAGGAAAATGAATTGTGCATCAAAGCCATGTAATTGGGTACTACAACGTCCAGTGACTCTGTAACAGACCACAGTTCAGGTCAGTGGGACACAGTGACGACTGGTTCGTGTCCCCTTCTCAGACGTGACACGTCCTCACAGGCTTCGAGTCCAACAGAGGAAGAAAGAGAAAAGGTGGAGCTTCGTCGTTCCGTCTGATTACGGTTTCTCGCTGAAGCTGATACCTGACAACGCGCAGCTGCCCCTGCACCTCACGACTCCTTGCCCTTCTCCAGAGAGCTGTGAATCTTGTCCAGAGTCTTCTTAATGCGCAGCGCTGTGAGTCGGGCTGAGGGGTTCTGATACCAACACTCCTTCATCAGTTTGACCAGAGCCGACAGCATCTGAGGGACACAGAGGTCAGAATATGAGTCATGCAGGAGCTGTGAGAGGAAATGCTGTACAGGCATGAAAGAAAACTGGAATTTGTCACGACTATGCTAATATTTTTAGTAAGCCTTTGTAGAGGGAGATCATGTAAACTATGTAATTATTTCACACAAGAACAGGGGTCGACATGAGTGGTCTCTGGTCGTCAGTAGCAACCAGTTTTTGGCTCAGACACCCTGATAAACATGGATGCTAGACGTTAGCATGCTGATAAGAGCAGATTAAAACAGTATCTGACCGGCTTGTTTAGTTCAGTGTTTACATTTTAACTGTCCTCTGGTTGGCTGCTCCACTGCAGCGTCTATTTTTGGAATGGGAACAACGTGCTAATACTAAGTATCAATACTAATACTAGTTGCTCCCCGGGCGCTGTAATTGGCAGCCCACTGCTCCACATGGGTTAAATGCAGAGAATTAATTTCCTCGTCAGGGGATCAATAGTGTAAAAAAAAAAAAATACTGTCTGAGACAGACGTTGGAAGTTTCTATTTCTCAGTCATCCAGGAGATGGAAAATTAAAAGAAGATGAAGCAATCTGTTCTGTAGATGATAACGTGGCGCTATAAGATTTAAACCACACAAGTTTGGTATTAATATTCTAAACACTTGTATTGATCTGCTCACCCCCACCTCACAGAAGTAAATGAGCATTCAGACCAAGGTCGCTGAGAAAAACATCAGACATATATGCAGTTTAGTACCACATGCTGAAAAGGCCTGGGTTGAATTTGAAAAAAAAATCTGATTTGGGTCGCATTAGCCTGCAGAATTATAGTTTCACGTGTACATATATAAAGTCTGTCTCAGCGTCCTATGCTCTTTCTATTCATACATTTCAAGCTGGCAAAGGTAGAAATAGCTGTATTTGACTCATATTAGTAAAAATATTGATCAGTTGATCAATGACTGAATACCATTCCCAACTTTGTACTTTTAACAGTTTGAACTAATTTCTAAAATGAGAAGAGCACCATGGCAAAATGACAGATTTCTGTTTGAGGCACAACACAAGGCCTGTCCCAAGCAGTCATAACAGAGCAGGCAGAAAAACCCCTGAAACAGTTCAAGCATTCCACAATATAAAGAAGTAATGTTTGTATAGAGTGCAATATACTTCTAAAAAATCTAATTTTTCTTGATATTTTTTGCATTCTTTACAATTGGAAAGGTTGTAGACAACCTGATTCTGTCTAGAGGACAACATGGAAAATTTTCTTTTGTCAACACCTTAAAAAAAACAATTTAAAAGTATCAGGGTATCTTAAAGGGGACCTGAGGAGATCGGATACAAAAATCCATTTGAAAAAATTTATATAGACAGGTTACTAGACCTTTTGATACTGTCCCATAAAAACAACTTTTAAAACACTAAACTTCCTTTGTTCAAATTTATGGTTTCCAAATAAAAACAAAGCAACAACAAGCATTTTACTATTAAATATTTTAACCAAGAATGTAAATTATCTAAGTATAGAAAATAATTTCTAATGCCTTAATGATCAATATTATCTTATTATGTTTTTAATACACACAAAAGTAAGTGGTAAACTGGGGAAAAAATTTTTGCATCATATTTTTACTTACAGGATCTGAAAACCAGCGATTAGGAATAAAAGGCCTCTCCTGCTCCACACACACCACCTTCCTCATGTCCTCAAAGCTGGGGTCGTTTGGCACCTGATCGTAAAACGGAGGTTTGTACTCTTCAACGATACCTGCAAAAAGACATTTAATGCTAAAAATTAGAGGAAGGACAAAACAGTTTAAAACAAAATGAATAATCCTAACCACAACAGGGCAGTCCAATAGGGAATATCATCATCATCATCATAAGGACAATAAAGCAAGACTCTTTGCATCTGTGACAAACTATTGCATCACCCTATGTGCAGCCCATAACAATGAGCTGCACACTCACTCACCGTTACTGTATGTGCGTCTTGCTATCTCCCACAGCACCAGTCCAAAGGCCCATATGTCAACTCTCTTATAGGCATCGAAGCAGTCGATTTGAATGGTTTCATCCAGCACTTCAGGTGCCATGTAGCGTTTGGTGCCAACCTTCGGATTGTTGCCCACATCCAGCAGGTTGTCTGCCTGACAGTGAGTCACCGCCAGTCCTGTCACGAGGCAACGCTGTTACTGCCAAGACTTTAGAAACAGTGTAATCTACACACATATCACTGCTGCAAAGCTTAACAAAAGGCTAATTTAAAAAAATTAACACAAAAATGTATTGGAAAAAAAGCTGACCAAGATCTGCGATGCAGCAGCGCAGCTCCTTGGTCACTAGGATGTTTTTGCTCTTCAGATCTCTGTGTGCGATGGCGGGCTTCCCCTCCGTGCCAAAGATCTCGGTGTGCAGGTGCACGAGGCCGCACGCTATTGAAGCCGCCATCGCCAAGCCCTCGGACGTCTCCACGGCAACGTGCTGCAGGTAGTCATAGAGCGAACCGTTTTCGTGGTAGTGAGTGATGAGCCACAGCTGAGTGCTGGAGTTTCGAGACGTCATGTCTGACGCCATGAACCCTGAGAGGAGAAGAAATGGAAAAGATCACAACACTGAATATAATCTGTGCAACAATAAGGTCAGTTCTGCTGCATGTGTAGCACTTAAAGGAGACATATACTTTTAAATCCTTCTTTTTTTATATTTAAATCATTCAGTTTGGGTCTATATAAAGTGGAACTGAAATTCTTTGGTCTGAAATCCTCATTACTGTAACTCCACAAGCCCTTTTCTGAGGTGTTGCTCAGATCAACTCGTTTTGAGGCTGTCTCTTTAAACCCATACAAGGCGCTTCACACACTTCCTCGCCTCCAGCTTCCAAACTGGTTCATTCCAGTTTGATAGAGGGGTTTACAGTTATGTAGGTCACAGAAACATTTTATTTACAAGTTAATTAAAAGATGTCAACAACATATTGCTGCGTTCAAACCAAACGCGATTTCAGCATCAAAATCGCGTCCAACGCAAAGTGGACGCTTGTGCACTTTGAGGTCAGACGCGAGTCAAAATTGCTCGAGGCGTGTGACGTGTGTCAAGCGCGTCGAGAGCCCCCCCCCCCCTTCCCCTCCTCTGCCGGTCTCTTTTTAATGTTGGATGAAATAAAGAAAGCAGCTTTGCTTTATTTACTGAGATCAAGAGAACGTCGCGCTCACCAGAAAATTATTTCATAATTAACTCACCAGATAATTCAGAGACGTTCTGAGTTTGGTGAGTTTCACCACCCAGAAGCTGTGACCTGACGAGGCTCGCTGTCAGAACTATTTTTGTCCCGAGCTCGGTTTGATAAGTCGCTGACCCACGTCGGTGCCGATACCTCCTGCCGGACACCGACTACAAGCACTCGATTTCAGCTAAAGAGCTCCTGTCTGTCTCAGGTTAGTAGACATCATTCAGGAAACTGTCCCGTCTGAAAATGCGTCACTACGTCACACAGTGGAGTCTCTCTGATTGGTTGATGCTCCGCGTCAAACGCTGAAATCACACTGCTCTAATCGAGCTAGATGTGCCGCAGCACTTCCCAACGCTGTTTGATGCATGTCCACCATAGACTTTGCATGTAAACCTGATGCTCCTGATGTCCAAATTGTGTTTGATGTGAACGCAGCATAAGAAACTGTAGTTGGTAAATCCAGACCTTATGTCTGGAAAAAAGCAAACAGGTTGAAAAATATGACCCAAACAGAATATAAAGATATCTTTGCAGTAGGGGTGCACAGATTCCAGTTTTCTTGTCTGTCTCCGATCTTTAAAAAGTCTGACCTGCCGATTCCGATTGTGGCCGATACCGATTTTTTAAAATAGCCGACGCTGTCAGATGTTATAAAGTCACAACACAACTTCAGTGTTCAAATGTTATTTTACTGAAATACTTTGAACAATACACTTGAAACAATACAAACTAGTTTTAACTGGATATTAGGTAGTGCTCACAGCAGAGCAAAAGAGGATAGTGGCTGATTTTTAGACCTTTGTAGAGGTAGAAAAGCAGATCTTTTCTCCCGATCTTCTCTAAGGATCGGCCGATCTCCCAAAAGTAAGGAAATTGGCGGCCAGCCGATTTATCGCTGCACCCCCACTTTGCAGTACTGGGAGAAACTTTTCTGCACTCCTAGAGACTCCAAGTACACAACAAAATGTATTTAACAGAAAAAAAAGAGGATTTTGCAAGATATATCTCCTTTGATTTTATTTTATTACATTTTAAACAACACATAGCAAAGTGTAACGTGTTACTATTTTCAGAAAAATATAAAAAACAAAATCTAATCAAGATGTCAAAGTTTATTTATTATTTCCTCCAATGATTCGGCTCTACTGTCAGACTTACCCAGTATGTTGTCATGTCGGAGCAGCACCGTGTTGTAGATCTCCGTCTCTCTAAACCAGGACTTCTCATCTCTGGAAGAGAAGATTTTCACCGCCACGTTCTCCCCCTGCCACTGACCTCGCCACACCTCTCCATACCGCCCTTTACCTGGAAGAAAATAATTTCAATAAATGGATGACGTGTTCTGGTAGTTAGTATGACCTTTTATCAACACACGGCTGTCTGATTGCAGTCATGCTGCAAATATGAAAAGAACGAGAAACAAACAGGAACTGGAAACAAAGGACTGTAGACAAACTGACACAAAAGTTTTTTTCCCTCTCAGCCTTATGATCCTTAATAAATAATTGCTTGTGTTTAAAAGAAATAAATGGCAGCATGACCAGAGTATGACACTTACCTACACACTCCATCAGACTGATCTGCCGGGCCACGGTTCTTTGGACAAGGAAGGGAAGACCTGAACCGCTGCCTGAGGTACACGAGTGATCCAACAGGTCCTGGAGACAAAACCAGATTTTGTGTTAATACTGTACATAGTAACAAGCACAGGAATGGTGGCACAAGATATTTTAAGCTTATTAATTAAAAACTGAGGAATCAGAAATTAGTAGAAGTACGTCAGATTTTGCAAAGTATGAGCAGATGCTGGTAGTTTGTTGTTTTAACCAGTAAAGACACTTGAGATTTAAAATTTCTTACAAGAGGTCAAATCTGCACTAAAGCATCATAAACATTACGGGTTTTGCACAACAGAGATTTGTGTACCTGCAAAACTGACAATTATAAAGCAGCGGTTTTATTTTCAGATTAATCACACCAGTAAAAGTCAGACTGTCATGTGAGCTTATGTTCTTATTAAAGTACAACATGGAGAAAATGGATATTATTCTTACAGCTAAAGTGCTTTCCCCCACGTTAGAAGTGATGAGCCCATCTCCCTGCTCCGTGTCAAACTCCTGCAGCCTCTGAAGGCGGCCGTGGTGGAGCCTCCTGCAGGCCAGCACCGACACCACGGACAGCAGAACTAGAATCACCACCGGGGCCAGAACAAATAGAGCTAATGTCTCCACCCGGTACCGAACTGGTTCACCTTCAGGGGCTGCTGGGGGAAAAAGAAAAAGGAAGGATCTATATGAGAATAACTATTTGACAGTTCGTTTCCATGGTGACGGACTGCTGTACAACCTGATGGGAGCAGAGACAGCAGCAGGCTGCTGGTGGTGTTGCTGTTGCACCGGTCCTGGGAGCAGCAGAGGATGGCCTGGTGGAAAGACGGAGGCGTGGAGCACAGCAGACGAATTTTTTCCGGACCTTTCAGACAGCCGCGCTCGAACACAATCCCACCGCCACCGACTTTAACAGACGAGAAGCACTGGGTACCATGGCACTGCGAGGCCTGGAGGCATTTAGGGCCTTCACAAACACACATCAGGTGTTCATCTGTGGAAGACAGGAAGTGAGTCCACCACAGACACTTCTTATTTTGGTTCCCAACAGGTTTTCACAGAATACTTGAAAAAGGTCTTAATCACACAAAAACACATCAGACTGGAAGCAGGATGTAAAGTGAGGAAAGTACCTGAGCCCTCAGCTGATGCCAGCAGGACCTGCAGGAGGAGCAGCAGCAGAACATGGACACTGCTAGGACCCATGTTTCAGTGCACTAACAAGACAAAGAAGAAACAGGAGTGAGTTCAAATGAGTGCACTGCTGCAAAGTGGATAATCACATTTACTCCTCTTCTGTTGACAGACCATAATAGCTTCAGACAGAATGGAGGAAACAAACTATAAAGATGGAATTAGCTTTCTAATCTTCCAGCGTCTCAAATAGAAAACATTGTGATTTGCATTAATCTATAAGCTTCATTAGGCTACAAGACTAATGATTAAAAGAAAAAAAGGATCTTAATATATTTAAAGCCAGTAGGAGAAGCTGTTGTGTTGTCATGCAGAAGAGTGATGCTGCTTCGCAACAGGATTGATCTACCTAACCTGACTAAAATGTTTTGAAACATGCTTTCTTTTTCAGGGATTACCTGTAAAAATGTCACGATACACATTAAACAAACAAACTTTATGAGTCCAATTTCAGTTTTTTACTAGAAACTTGTGCATGAACGTCTGAGGGATCAGTTCTTTTTAAACAGCATCTCACAGAGCTGTACCTGTTGAAGACTAGTTGGAGACTCAAAAATGTGGGGAAACTGTAGAAAGAAAAGGTTAATTTTAAACTGCAGTCTCCCTCAATTCTGAGTCGCTGCAACCAAGCGATCAAAGAATATTGTGTCTGCATCTTGAACGGCCAATTTAAAAAAATCACCGCCTGTTTTCGTGTGCATGGCTTGCAAAACTGTGACAGGACAGTGTATTCCCACAGCTGCTGCGATACAACTGAGAAACACTGAACATTATGAGACTTGTGAAGATTCACTGGTGAAAGCTGTTCAGATGCAGACAAAGTCAAGCAGACAAGAGGATGTTTAAAAATAGTCTTGCTTATCAAAATGTGTTGCAAACTAGGTACAGTACTGAAAAATAAGTTGCGTACTGAAAAGTCAGTGTTTGGTTGAACAAAGAAATCAGTGATTTGTTATTGATTGCTTTAGATTTTGAGAATTAATATTTTAGAAACTACACCATCAGATTTTATTAAACAATATTTATTTAAAAAGGCCAAGAGTACACTTAAAATCTAGGCAACATGAGAAAATGGGATTCAGCTTCTATGTTCACCTTGGAGGAAAAAAAAAACTGCTTTAGTAAATAAAAAAGAAACAAAAACAAGGGGGAAGAAAATAAAAGTCCAATAAAATGACTGGCCATAATACCTAGACAACTGGAATGTATCAAAAAGCCACTTTTTCACTCAAAAAGAGCAGAAAATATTGCACGAAACAATTGATCATATGTAGATGACAAAGACAGCACTTACTGTATTCATGATGTAATTATGGAAAATGTTACAACTATCTAGAAACTGTAGTTTTATTTTCATTTAAGGGTTAGCCCCCCAATATTTTCACTCTAACAACGCCTTTTAGTTAAATTTGAACAACTCTAAATAACTTGGAATAACCATAGAGTTTATATCTTGGTATATTAATGTGAATGAGTTAATAAAAAGCTAATAGCTACAAATAATAAATAAATCAGTCGTATCAGGTTCTGCAGTCTCAGACACAGACAGCATGGACAAAAATACTCCACTTCCTCGCAAGCTGAAGCTAACATATTAAATTTAAACTCTCCAGCTTTTAAAGTATGTGAACTACAAAGCTTTAATGAAATTGTTCATTATAAACCTCCTCAAATAAAGGTCTAGTTGTTTACTGGAGCCAGCAGGTCATTATCAGGCGGTGTTATTGTCCGCTCACAGCCGCCTCACAGGCGCCACTCGGACCGACTGTTAGCCTGAGAGCTAAAGCTGGAGCACAAAGCCTGACAGCCGGCCGAGCGATGCTAACAAAACCCGATGGATTCAAAATAAACACGCACCTACCTGACACGAAGGGCAGCTTTTAGCTCATTCTGTGAAGTTTGTATATGCGGCTATTGGTTTTAAACAACCGTGGTAATTTAATTTGCAATGTAAAAAAGCAGACAGCAGGGCAACTGCCCAGCCCACCCACTGACTGTTTTCTTCTTTAGCGACAAATCACGTCACCAAAACATTATTCTCCAGGTGCATTGTGGGGCAGCAGAGTCCTCCAGCAGTCTGGAATCAGCATGGCATCAGAAACAGGTTTAAAAGATAAAATAAAAATTAATACAGTAATATTCATCCATTCATTCATTATTTATATGTATAGAAGTTTTTTTAAAACTTTGTCTCTTTCAAACTTATTTTCAGTCCAGTAGCTGTTAAAAGATATATTCTGATAAAAAAAAGTCCCAAATTGGATTTTTTTTGCCCATATGTGACCCTTATCTGATTTTATTTTATGACTGTCTGAACGTGACAGATTCAGTTTTTTCAAATCTGACATTCATTAATTTTCCAGTTGAAAAACACGTGGAGTTTTATACTTGTTATTTTTAACTTTCATACACAGTTGACGAGTTAAAACATCAGATACTATGTCAAATCTTAGTGTGAAAATTATAATTTTGTTTAGAAATGTGGTAGAGTTAAATAAATAGACAGCTGACAATGTCAAATCAGCCGAAAAGCTTGTTTGAAAAAATGTTTTTGCCTCTGAGTGCTTTTTCGAAAATACTATCAAAATTTCTCATACTACTGGTTCATAAAACTCTCAGAAACGAATCATCATGTGGAGACCAGTTGTTAAAATTTTGAAGTCACCATGATCAAACATGGTCACCGCAGGGGTGGGAGGGTATAGATCCCAATAACAATAGTATTTATACCAAGATAAGCATCAAAATCAGATCGACAGCAGCGTGATGAGATCATTATATTTGTGTGTACTTACTGGTCTTCTGTTGCTGCGGCCTGACGCTGCAGTTGTCCTGGTCTGGCTTCTCTCGCCGGTCCCTGCTCTGTGCCTCGTTGTGACGGGGGGCGGG
>JARVJO010000173.1:3475869-3491063 GCA_031762555.1 Cynodonichthys magdalenae | reverse complement strand
AAATTGATTTATTTATTATTTAAAATTGTTAATTGTCTGAAATAAATTTAATTCATTCATTCATTCATTCATTCATACTTTATTTGTATTTTTGACTTCAATATTTACAGATAAAGTATAAAATAAAGTCAGTAGTGCAGTTTAAAAATTAATTCAAATTAGTCTTTAGTTTAAACCCCTCCTCCTCTCCCTGCTTGCTTAATGGAAGGTATTTTTTTGTTCTACTATTGATGTTATATTTTATTTTTGTTACATTGTTGCTTTTATGTTAATGTGCACAAGTGACTTTCTTAAACGAATTGTGTAAAGTAGAGGATAATAGTGGAATTATGTTTTTTTTAAATAGTTGGTCAATACAAAAAAAATTTTTTTGGTTAAAATCTTTGTCCCATATATTTATCACAATTGACTAAACAAAGGCAAAAGAACAAAATTATTCAATGAACATAAATGTTTTGGTATCTGCGATACTAGCCCTGTCAGGTATCAAAATGATACAAACATTCCCAATATCGCCCACCTATAGACAACACAAAAATTACTTCAAAGTTACGACCAAATGTCACAGATATATCAGTAAAAAATGAGAGGACAGAAACCTCTACATAAAGATTTACCTAGAGATGTACAGCTAATTCTTTGTTGAAACCAAAGATCTTATATGTAAATTATTAGTTGTTTTTTTATTTGTTTTGTGATAGGTACACAAGTGGTGTTTAAATTGGAGTTTTACGACCTTAAATATTAAAAACCATTTCATAAAGGGACTGTTTTTTTTAATCCATGTGATTTCCTAAGTTGAAAATTTCACTTCATCTAAAAGGAAAGAGTTTTAATGATGATATATGTAAAACTCTGGTTGAGTTAATGTGTGTTTGTGTGTCGTCTGTGTGCAAAGAGAGAAAAATGGATGAATTGTTTGCAGTACAGCTGATATGTCTGCTCCTCACTGAGTCCACTGGTCATGAACAATAACCGCTGCTGTGTCCCTCTGCTCACCTGGGGTTTTAGTCTCCAGTGAGTCGGAGCGAGACCCAGCCGGTATCTGTTCTCCACAAACACCACTTCAACACAGAGACGCATTGTCCACAGCACTTTTTTCTTTTTTCTTTAATTAATTAAAGACCCCTGGTTGGGACTCAGTGCCAGGTGACCTGAGCTGGTGCAAGCCCACACGTGTCCACCAAAATCCTTTTCAGAGGCTCTAAACCTCAGTGGATAATTAGAAGGAAGAAACGCTATCCTGCCATCATGAGACGCAGGAAGGATTATATACTGAGGATAAAGTGATGTTTTCTTCTTTCTACATTCAATCTACCTTATATCTCATTTCCCATGTCTCAAGGTTACAAGAAGGAGGGGGCAGCTGAAGGACTTGTTTTTTTTTTTTTAAATCAATGAGTTCCCCTTTTCTGTTGAAGCACAGAATCAGTTCCAAGCCGGTGTCCAACCAGAGTCGACATGGAGCGTTCAGAGAGACGACTGCACACAGCTTTCCTCTTCTTCCTGCCTCTTCTGAGCGTCAGCTGTGTCTCCAACCAGAAAACCACAGGTACACACTGTGCTTAGACTTTAAGGCCACCAAATCATTACTTTAAATATTCAGAAATGTTTGGATTAATGTGAAAGAGGTGTTGCAGATTCTTATATGTTGTTGTAATTTTCAGTCTCTAATGTAGAAATGTGCTGTGTGTTTAGTCTCCTGGTGTGTTCAGTCAGACGCTGAGGAGCAGAAGTGTTTAGATTTAGCAGGAAATGCTACAGCCAGGAACGTCAAAGGAACCCTGCTGTGCATCCGTGGCCTCAACACCCGAGACTGTATGGGTAAAATCAAGGTATAATGTGTTATAAAAACAAAGGAGTGGACGCCTGTAATTTCAAATAAGAAAAAAAAAAAACATAAAAACATTTTATATATCTTGAACTCCTTAGAATATGTAGTATTGCTGTGGATGATCTTGCATTAGCATCATCATTAGACAAACATATTTATTTTAATTTGCAATCATTTTATATTTATTTTCTTTCTTTATTTTTTTTCCTGTCCCCTTGAGATACGAAGCACATAAAGATATTTAAAAGAAAAACTAATAAAAGAAAAAAAATTAATAAAATTACATTTAAAAAACACACAACCGCACAAAAATCCCAAGAAAACAAAAAAATAGGTGCAAATCCGATTTAATAAAAACAAACTTATTAGAGAATAAAAGTCAACTTAAAACAAACATAACTTGTAGACTGCTAAAAAAAACATCAGAGAAATTCTATCTATTAAATGTGAATTTTGAAATTGTGTTCCTGGTTTGTACGGAACCCATCTGATAACAAGGAACAAAAAATAAATAAATAATGTGTGTTCACTCATTATTATTTTGTTGCCACAAAATAGTTACTGCAGTAATTTCCATGCAGACTGTTGATTGTTAACATAGACATGTTTGAATTAATTTCCTTTTTTTTTTATAAAATATAGGAATTATTTACAATGACATACTTTAGTTAGGCATGGAGTAATTCTTAGCAAAAAGCATTTAAACCAGCTGCTCAAATTTATCCTATTTCCAATGAGATAGTAATGTGTGGACAGGCATTATTTTTTTTAATCTGTCACCAGATGTTCTCCATATTTATTTTCTTAAAAAGTTGTGTTTTTTATAATGTTTCCAAGAATAAATCATTAAGTCACATTTTTCTCTTAAAACTGTTACATTTAGTGAATCTTTATACATTTTAAATGTGGTGTTTTGCACAATTCTGTCTGCCTTTACATTTTTTTCCCATCAGATGAGAAACAGATCCTAAATAAACAGACCTATATTTTCATGCTGTTTGTGGCTCAGTTGTTTCTAAAACCATAACTCTGTCCTCGTCAGAATGGGACAGCCGATGCGGCCTCCATGTTCGCTGATGACGTCTATGCAGCAGGTTTTTGCCACGGCCTGGAGCTTGCAGCAGGGGAGTCTCACAACGGAGCAGGTAAATCTCACGTTGGAGCTCTGTGGTCAGATTTAGCGTACCATGCAGGAGATTTATTTTTGTTTTTCTCACGCCTGCTGTCTCTCCACCACTCCTAACAGATGGTATCAGCTACTACGTGGTGGCGATGGCCCGCCGCTCCTCTTCAGACTTGTCCCTGCTGGAGATGCACGAGCGCAGCTCCTGCCACCCTGGCATACGGACCACCGTGGGGTGGACCGTTCCTATTGGCTACCTGGTCAACACATCCCAAGTCAGTGTAGGAGAGCAGTGCAACTTTCCTAAAGGTGAGGCAGAATGAGGAAGTGGGGAGGAGAGTGTGATGATGTATTCAGGCAACACACTAAGATCATCTGTTTTCTTTACCTGCTTTCACTTGGAGCTGGTGTTTATCTCCAGCAGCCACTGTGCGAGAGACAAGGGACACCCTGGACAGGTCACAAGTCCAACACAGAGACGATCACACGTCCACTCACACCAAGGGACAGTTTAGAGCAGGGGTCATCAACCTTTTTGAGACTGAGAGCTACTTTCAGGGTACCGAGTAACATGAAGGGCTACTTGTTTGATACAAACATAAATTTGCACAGCTCACCTTTAATTATAGTACTATTTAAAATAATAAATTTATACATGTGAATATTTGACTCCCTGATTACGTCTCAATGTTAAATACTCCTTGTGGTAATCATAATTTACTGTGGTAGATATGATCAATTATTATTAATAATACGTTATTTAAACTTTGTGCAGCAGCATTTGATTCCTGAGTTCCCAGTTTGAAACCCTTTTGGAGCTCGACTGGAGTGTGGATAGTTGTTTGTGTCCCTGTCTGTCTGCAGACCTGAGAAAGACTTCACCTTGATCCTGATTAGGAACAAGGACATAATGGATGGATGATTTTTTGAACCAGAAAACAGATATTTAAACATAAAACATTTTATATTTAATCTCAATTAACAATTATAATTTTGTGTATTTTGTAAATATAAAAAATAAAATGATACAAATATTTGAGAGCTTTGTAGGAAAGAACATATTTAAAATACACCTGTTTAAAAAACAAAAACAAAAAAAGCAAGAGTTGCCTATTTCTTTTAAAAAATGGTAAATTCTTTACCATTTTTTAAAAGAAACTTTTACCAGTAAAAAAAAAATAACTCATGCCCTTTGTGCTCATCATTCATAACAACTCTTGTAGATACAAAATATCAGTTATTTAATATAAAAAACAAGTACAGAAAAAAAAATTCTCCCTATAATTGTGAAATCAATTTGTTCTCCTTCGTTTTTCCCTCTACTCAGAGGTAAACAAACTGAATATTTGTGCCCTAAAGGGTTAATTTTCTGAACGGTGGGGGTTCGGGGGAGGGAGTTAACTGTGTGACCTGTGTGTACCTCTGTGTGTACCTGTGTGTGTACCTGTGTGTACCTGTGTGTACCTCTGTGTGTACCTGTGTGTACCTGTGTGCCTCTGCAGCCAGCAGGACAGAGGGACTCGGAGAGAGACGCAGGAGGAGAGAATTACCTGTTTGCTGTGTATTTAACATGATATAACAATATATATAACAATGGCACTTGACATAATTTGGAAAGTGTTTTGTTAATAAAACCTCTCTTAAAAAACTCTTTTGGTGACTGCCACCCTTTTTTAGCATTTAGAGCGCTATTTCTATGACAATCAGTCGATCAGTGCTATTTTTAGAATGTGTCCTGCAGGCGACTCAGAAAGTCCCCACGGGCGACTGGGTGCCCGCGGGCACCGAGTTGGTGACCCCTGGTTTAGAGTTTCAGATTAACCTAACATTCGTGTTTTTGATTTGTGCAAACTCCTCACTGAGAGACGTCAGATGTAACCACTGTGTAACCGTACGGTCACGCTGAGACCAGAGAACCATGCTTCATTTCTTCCTAAAGACTGAAGCACCATTATTAGTATATCCCCTAGACATTTAGAAATGCGTCCACCATTGACTTTGCTTGTAAACCGGATGCTCCTGCTGCTCAAAATGTGTTCGGTGTGAACCCAGCTTTATGTTTATGGTGACCACGATGAGCCACTTGTAGCAGCTTTAACATTTCTTTTAATCTTGGTTCTTTTTACACTTCTTACACCATTTATACATCAGAATGTAGGCTTTTTTATTAGCTTAGATTATTACAGTCATATTGGAGTTTTGGACAGCAGCTGCGACTCACACCCACAAATACAGTATTTTTTCAGATACGTTAAGTGTAGCTATACAATCTCTTATTGTGAAAAATCTATAAACGTCCCCAGTCTTGTTAATACAGACAACCTGATCTACTAAAAGTTTGTGTGTATAAAAACACACTCATACTTGATAGCATGCGCAAAGCTGATCCACTAACTGTGTGCACCAAGGATTACGTTTGTCATTTGAGCAAATAGCAGACGCATCCATTTAGTGTGTTTTCCTTCATGAATATGCAGAATACGTGATGATTATCAGAACAAGTGAAACACTGGGAGGAGGATCTGCAAATAAAATATTTTAGCACCGCAATGTGACTTATCAAACCTGAAGCTAATTGCAGTTGTTGTTTTAGCGTCTATATTTAGCATGTTTACAAGGCAGAAGCAAACTGGCTGCGGTCGCAACTACAGACAATGGAGAGAGAGAATAATCTTTGAGTGTGTCAACATGTTTGGACTGTCAGAAATAAAAATAATAGAGACATACTGTCAATCCAGCAATGCCATTTGAGCAGTGGTTCTCAAGATAGGGTCAGGACCCCTTTGTAAGTCATAAAACATCAAGTGAGGGACCCCAGATCATTTCCAGACATCAGTTTAAATGCAAATAAATTGTTAATAGAATATTCTCGCTGCAGTTATTATTAAAATATACAGTCATAGTAAATGAATAAAAGTAGTATCATAGTTATAAGGTTTGCCTATATTGCTATTATGTCCGTGTTTAACAGAGTTATTAGTAAAGTTTGCATATGTAAACCAGAAATGTCTGCAGTCACAAGTTTCTGCAACTCTTATTTTGAAGGAGCTAAAAAGTTTGAAAACCTCTGTGCTGCAGGACCTCAGGGCTGATTTGGAGCCAGTCAAAAATAGAAGCCATTTCTCCTGTGGAAAAACTCCTTGCAATACTTCATTTGTTAGTGTTGGCGTCTCCCAGAGTAGTTTATCTGGTGTACTTTCCCAAAATCTCCATGATGACAGCTAGTGGCAGACTCAAAAATCCTCCTTTCAATAAGGTGATCTGCACCACTTGTGCACCTGTTATCAATTACACACGGAATCTTAGTAGATCACCTGCAACACTCCCACTAATAATACGTGCAATTTTTTTTAGCTTGCACATGGAGTTTAGTGTTCGTTATTTGGCATTTTAGCAGATCAAGCCCAGAGACCATTATTTTATTTACCCTCTTGTTTTATTTTGTCACCAGCGGTGGGGAACTTCTTCGGTTACAGCTGCGTGCCTGGTATTAAGGACCCCCTGCATGACCCCAAAGGCAACAACCCAAAGAATCTGTGCGAGGCCTGCATTGGAGATGAGAACGACAGACACATCTGTGCCAACAACCAGAGGGAGAGACACTACGGAGAGGCCGGAGCACTGAGGTACAACCAACATAAAGAATAATACTGTATTTCTACTACAACCAGGCAACAAGGGTTTGATCTGAATGAATACAGTGATTTTATTAATTAGTTAGGTTAAGACAGAAAGTTTTAGCAAACAGTGGAAAAAAAAAAAAAAAAAGAACAGACATCAACTGACTGGATAAAGAATCATTTTAAAAGTGTGAATTACATTTTTAATATCAGTTCTCTTGATTCCTCCATGTTGTAATAATTGTCAAAAGGCTCTCTGTGTTGTGGAGCGGAGCTGTTGTGTAAAACAGCCGTTGGCAGAGCTGTAATTGTGTTTGAAGGGGAGATAAAAGCACTCCAGGCAATTTAATGGTTTGTCAAAGAGCAACAAAAAGGTGGCAGTTGTTTTTAACTAAATACATTTATTATTTTGACTCACTTGCCACCAGATAACACATTACTGAGTGACCCTTTGTTCTCTCACCTACACTTCCACTCAGTGAAAAACTGCTTGACTGTTGGTGTTTTTTTTTTTTTTGTTTCGTTTCACAGGTGTGTGGCTGAAAATCTCGGTGACGTTGCTTTTGTCAAACACACAACTGTCTTCAATAACTTGGACGGTCAGTGGTTTAAATCTTGTGCATGGTATGGATTAAATGAATGGTGATGAGGTGTCAAACTCCAGTCCTCAAGGGCCGCTGTCCTGCTTGTTTTCTTGTTTTCCTGCTCAAACACACCTGATTTGCATGAATAGATGATTAACAGGCTTCTACAGAAGTTAAGGAGTTAATTGAAGCACTGAATCAGGTGTGTTGAAGCAAAGAAACAAGGAAAACATGCAGGATAGCGGCCCTCGAGGACCTGAGTTTGACACCCCTGGATGAGGCTGTCTGCTTCAAAATCTGCAAAAAATGCAGTTTTATGTCAAAACACAAGAGGTCAGTGTTTAACAGTGAAATACTGTGTTTGGTGTACACAGTACACTATACTTTGTGTACTGTGTCAATTTAGTGTAGAATATATTAATATATATATATAAAACAGAGGAGTTTTGTATGGGTTAATGTAAAAAAAAAAAAGAAAACATTTTCATCTACTCAACTGAATAGAGTAAATCTAACACAATTACTTCATGTTAACTTATTAGGTAAGTGAAAAAATTGCTTTAGATTTACTTAATTCAGTTAAGTAGAACCTGTTGACATAATATATTTAAGTAAATCCAACGCAAACATTTTGAAAATCTTTTTTGAGTGTGTATGTGTTAGAGTAAACCACTATATGTTGAGATTTTTAGAAAATAATTACTGGATGCACCTCTACATCTGTTTAATATCTTTGGAACCAACTCAGTTCAAGATGGCTGCCACAGCTAACAAACCACAGAAACACAAAAATGTCTTCAATTTAGTAAATTAATATTTAGTTTGGTTGTAGCTCTTGATCATTCATAACCAGTTCTATTAATTGTGCAAGATTATTTTTACCTAAATCTTTGACATTGCCTAAAGAAGTCAACTTTGTTTGTCTGTTAGCATAATATTTCATAAACCACTGGATGAATCTTAGTGAAACTTTTAGGTAATAATCATTGGATACACAACTACCGTTGATTAATTTTTTAAAGTCAAGTAGCCACCACAGCTGATCAGCATTATCCAGAACAAAAATGGCCATGACTTTGTCAGTTTTACAGATATTGGACTGACATTTTGCATGGTAGTAGCTAAGAGTCATTCATTAAACATACTCTGAGGGTGAGATGTGATGTTATTTTCTAGGTTTGACCAAAATGGCTACAATTTTGGCATTTCTAATGAAATGACATTAGTCTAAAAGTCATGAGTGCTGTTATGTCTTTATTAGCATCTGTTTCTGAGAGTCAAACAGACAAAGAAATAGATAAGCAATAAATAGAAAACAAAAACAGACAGTCTAAACACTGCTGTCCATCTAGTGTCCTAATTCTACTGCTTAGACGTTTTCTGCATCTGCTCCTTCGCTGTGGGCAACATCCAGAATTAATGATGATCATTATCGTCGTCATGCTACACAGGCTCTGCTGCTCCAGCTGAGAAGGAGCCGTTTGGCACCAGCTTCACGACGGCAGCTGTTTAACGAAGCTTGCTTCATCATATGGTTCAGAAATGCCCAGAGTCACGACGATTAGAGAGGGGAGGTCAGGAAAACACTCAGAGTCTGAGCTGATAGGGAGAGCAGATTTAATTATTTGATCTGAGATGAATATTTTTTATTTAAAATGCTCAGTATTAATTGAGGGAGTGGTGGGGCAGAGGTAAAGGAAGGCTGAGGTCAGTAGGTTGCTGGTTTGAATCCCCTGACTGTTGAGCAAGGCCCTTAACCCCACATGGTGGTTGGTTGCATCAGGAAGTTCATCTGGTGTAAAAACTAATTTTTGTGTGTTAGCTGGTTTAGATGTGTACATTTCATGAACCCCAGTCTTATGAACTCAGGTAAGAACCAGGAGTCGTGGGCCTTGGATCTGGAGCTGGAGGACCTGAAGCTGCTGTGTCCAGACGGAACTGAAGCAGGTCTGGACCAGTACGAGCAGTGCCACTTAGCAGCGGTCCCTGCCAACGCCGTGGTGGTGCGTGTGGAGGACAAGTGCCGTGTCTGGAAATACCTGGAGCGTTTACAGGTGGGTGTGGACCGAAAATCCAAAATCTGTACGTCTTTAAGCAAGAATCATCAATTTAAAAAAAAACTGTGTGAGGGACCCATACGTCCTGTGCCGACTTTCACAGTCCACACAAGCGCCCAATTTCAGCCGCACATGTACGTCGCAGAGCACGCCAACGCACGCTCATTCATGCATTAAGTGCCGTCACACGCCGTCTCTCTGCTGCAGAATGTGTTTGGCAACGCCACCAAGGGCTTCAGCCTGTTCAGCTCAGCGGGCTACGGCCAATCCGATCTGCTCTTCAGCGATGCCACCCACCACCTGCAGAGAGTTCTGGGTAGTTACACCTCCTGGCTGGGCCCCACTTACACCACCATGCTGCAGGCCTTCGAGTGCGAGGGTGAGAGTGATGACGTGTGCCTTTTTTTTATAGACTGGATTGTGCACGATTGTGTTTATGTGGATTTACTGGTGAAGGGTGGGCGGCTAAGTCGCTGGAGAAGTGTTTTCTCCTTGTGTGTGTGTGTGTTGTGCAGCTGCTCTCATTATTGCTTTTCTTCCACCACCAGGCTTCTGCTGATGGAAGAGGGGGGAAGATATCCAGCGCACCAACTTCCACCCGTCCTGCTGTCCCCGTCCTTGTGTTCTGCCTTCCCTCCCCGCCATCTGGGTCCCCTCCGTCTCACCATCACCCCCTCCTGTTCGCTTTGCTTTTAATTTCAGTTTTCTCCTTGCGCCTCGCCCCTCTCCAACTCAGTACTGTCAGTACAACATGCCGTCTGTCTGAAAAAGGCTAAGAGCGACTATTAAAGGGGACATATCAGGCTTTTAAATCCTCTTTTTCACATCTAAATCATTCAGTTGGGGTCTATATAAAGTAGAACTGCAATGCTTTGGTCTGAATTCCTCCTTATTGTAACTCCACAAGCCCCACTTTCACTTTTTTTCTGAAGTGTGCCCCAGATCAACTCGTTTTGAGGCTGTCTCTTTAAATCCAAATGAGGCGCTTCACACCCCGCCCCTCTCAGCTTCCAGACAGGCCCATTCTAGTTTGATAGAGGGGATTTACGACTATATAGCAGCACAGAAACGTTTTATTTATGAATTAATTAAAGATGTCAAGAAGGGAAGACTGGTCCATCCATCCTTACATGTTGGAGCCAGAGTCTGACCCAGAGCCAGACAAGAATGAAGACCACCAAATTGTAGTTGGTAACTCCAGACCTTATATGTCTGTTCTGTTGCAAATAATTTAACGTAATAGTTGAGAAAACGTCACCGAAAATAAAGAAAACTGAACGGGTTAAAAAATATGACCCAAACACAATATAAAGATATATTTGCAGGACAAGGAGAAACTAAATTAGACTTTTCTGCTGTCCTAGAGTCTCCAAGTAAACAACAAAGCACATTTAACAGCTAAAAAAGTGGATTTTTGCATGATATGTCCCTTTTAAAATGTCAATTTTATCTTTTATTAAAGTAAAGCGGGATTAAAGGTAGGAGATATCATTGGTTCGTAGAAGACAGTAGAGTAGAAAGAAAGTGGAAGTTATTAACTGTCACAGTTTGCTTATTTACAGATTGTCTGTTTCTACTTCCATAGATATTTTAAACATTAATCATCCCCCAAATATTCTGCCACCAATTTAAAACTCATCTGCACATCACCAGAACCTCCTGTTAGCTGCTCTGAAGCTGTTTGTCTGCTGGAAAATTTAGGCTTCCACCTTCCTCCAACAGGGTCTGTCTCTGGCACTGAACAACTGGGTGCTATTAACTCTGACATTAGGAGTCTCAGTTACTGTAAATGTGTGTGTGTGTGTGTGTGTGTGTGTGTGTGTAAGAGAGAGAGAAGCTTTCCCACAGCCATTACTGCCCTAATTGGCATTTTGGCATATTATACTGTGAGTGTGTGTGAGAGAGAGAAAAAGTGTGTGTGTGTTGACAGCCGCTCTTTCCCATGGCTTGTGTTGCTCTCTTACTTTGGATCACTGCTTTCTCACGTCTGGTACCGTGACCCGGACCGTATAGCGCTGTAACATTTTGTGCTGTTTGGAGAAAGAACATCAAGGCTACAGTCGCCTGAATGGTTCTTTTTTCAACAGAAATTTTCTCATTTGTTTGCATCACTCGAATGCACAAATGCTCCAAATACTTCCGCTTTTATCCACAGAAAACGGCCATTTCATGCTCCAGCTGTGCAAAAACAAAAAAAAGAAAGATTTTAATTATGAAAAGCAAAAACTTTCAACTAACAGGAGGATGTTTGAGGCTAACCAGTAGATACTCAGTTCATTTCTATCTGAATGCATAAAAAGCATTCATTTTCTAACACATTAAGGCCAGTGTTGCCATCAAACACTTTATGAGCCGTACTTGACCCACTGAATCATGTACTGTAAAATGCAGAGTTTATAAATCTGCAGCCCTGATCTGAACTGGAAGCTGGATGAAGTTCTCCTCATCATGCTGTGCTTTTTTTTAAAAAACATCCACGCAGGAAACATTCACAGCTGGAATAAAACGAACAGCTGCAGTTTTTTTTTGCTTTTGAAGCATTAATTTTTAAACCTTGCCATGTGTGTTTCTAATATCTCCATTTAAGTTTGGTTTGAACCATTGGTGCTGTTTGTTTTTATGACTCATTTCTTAGAACACCATGTAAATAGTCCTCTGAATATCTAGAGCTGCACCCCCCCCCCCTCTTTTTTTAACCAACTAAATAAAAAGTACTAAAAATGTTGTTTTTCCTTTCATGGTGACTTCAGTTACTGACACATTTTGCATGATTTGGAAATGAAACACAAAGGGTAATACGCTGCAGAGCGTCAGACAAATGACTCAGGGACATTCAGTCATCATCAGAGGTCCCTGTAAAGAAAGAGATACTCGAAGCCCCTTCTGGCACAGCTTCACCTCATTTACAACTTTAATCTGTTAGAGAAAGCCTGCCCATGATGGAAAAGTACCATTTAGCGATGAGCAGAGACTGTAGATTGAACTGCACTGCAGCAAAATGCTGCAATCAGCGTCAGGACTTGGATTTCTTGCTGCTCTTTTTGCTGTAATGCACCAAGGAAAACACAAAAACACCTCCTCTGTACAGTTCTGTAGTGACAAACAGGAGTCAGTACTTATTTAGTGATTCATTTATACATGAAGGGTAAAGAAAATATGTCTCAAACAAAGATGACAAAAATTTTGAATGTAACAATAAACCAACATCTTTCTAAAAAAAAATGGATCCATAAAATGACAGTCCTTAGAATGCAGTGTTTAATCTGCACACATAAATTATATAATAAGCTAACGACATGCGGCATTGCTTTTCAAAAGATTAATTTGCTGTTTCTCTAGACTGCTCTGCTCTGTGGCTCTTTGAGAGTCACTCCATCCATATTTTCCTTTTTTAGATGCAAAGATCCAAAATTTTACTCCTCACTTTAAAAAAAAAAAAACTATTCTTTTTCAGTTTTTGGGCAAAGGCTGTGTATCTATATTTAGTGTCTTGCACTAAACTGGTAAGTGTGCTGATGTGAACTAAATTACCCAGCAGGGTCATTAAAGGTCTGCACCATCAAAACATGCTCTCTGTATATTTTAAAGTTTCTTTTACTTGGTGCAAAAATACCATAATAAAGCCTTGTAAGCTAACAAATTTTATCACATGAAATCAAATAAAACAGTTAATCTAAGAATAAAACTCTGTCTGTGAACAGGAAAATGACTTTGAATATGTTGAGAACCTCTTTGTGAAAGAAACAACAATGTCTACTTTGTGCATCATCATTTTTGTTTGACCACTGAGTAAAATTCTGGTAAAAGTTTAATTCAGTGATTTATCTGATACCAGAAGTTTACAGACCCACAGGTTTGAGGTAAATAAAAAAAACAATTTCTTATTTAGAAACATAAATGTGACCCTTCAAATCAAACTGAGAATTAGGTCACAAAGTGTGGAGAAACAGGCAGATAGAGCATTAAATATTAACAATATCTGCATTTTGTCAAAATATATAATGAACATAAATTGCAATATATTCATTATATACCTTATATAGTGTTCGTTTAAAGTAAAAATCGGACATATATGTTAATATACTGTATGTTTAATTTTTTGAACCCAGTTTCTGCTACAAAAAACATGATTTTGAGCAAAAAAAAACGTTTTTTGTCATTTTCTCTGTGAGCTAGCAAAGCATTTATTCTTTCCAGCTGGTAATTTTCAATATCCAAATACAGTATTATTTGAGGTTTGCTCTTTAAAATTACATTAATAATTACTCATTAGATTAGAATATTCTAAAAATAGGATTCAGACCAAATATCAATGGGTTATCCTCATTAGCAACAAATTAAGACTTAATCCTCATATATTTTCTGAAATATATAAATAAAACGCTCCTTTTTGTCAGTTTTAGGCCAGAAAATTTACTTCAGCTGAGAAGTTTGTTGCTTATCTTGAGTAAAACTGAAAAGAAAACTACCAGTTTAACATTTACAGTTAGCTTGATGCTTTCAAGTAAATGATTCAAAGAATTATTTAGCAATAAAATTAGTAAAGAATAAATAAATGTGTGCATAAAAACACACTATAGTGTCATGGTTTGTGGGGATTTCTGTTTTTTTAGTTTTGTTACTGCTCCTCTCACAGCTGGAGCTAATTTTTCAACCAACACAACTGTTTGTGATGACCGCTTCAATTAATTCAGGATTCAGTTCAAGTTAGATCTTTTTTGTGTGTGTGTTCACTAAAGGATTAGGTTTAGTTTTACTCACAGTGTACAGGTTCTGTTCTGTACTTTCTCCAGCCCTTCTGTTTAGTTTTTTTCAATAAAACTTTGGATACCCCCACGCTCTGAGTGAGTTGCTCACGTGTTTGGGTTCTTTACAACTTCTCATCATGCTGGGACACTGTTCAGACTTATAATCTGTCTTGAGTAATTTAAGTGCAAGTGGTCAACTTTGATTGGGTGAAATCACACCAAAATGTTTTTCTGACTGGATGTCAGTCACCAGGTGTGTATTCAGATAAAAACACAGCCACGTCACACAGTGAGTTATCAGATCAGTGTTTCAGAGCAGGTCCGCTGGTGCTTCTGTATGAATTACAACACAATCTGACTTCTGAACTAGATTATTATTTTAGCACTGCTCAGAGTCATTTGAGCTGCATTTTTGATGTGTTATCTTTTATTAAGCCTAATTAGCTAACTCGGTGTCAAAACAAAGCCAGAAGATTTTAACACATGAAACTCCATGGGCTGTTAGGTCCCTGCACGGGCTGTTAAGTCCATGTACAACCGGTACCAGAGTTTGGTCCGCATTGCTGGTAGTAAGTCGAACTCGTTTCCGGTGAGAGTTGGACTCCGCCAAGGTTGCCCTTTGTCACAGATTCTGTTCATAACTTTTATGGACATAACTTCTAACTGCAGCCAAGGTTTTGAGGGGATCCGTTTTGGTGACCTTAGGATCGCATCTCTGCTTTTTGCGGATGATGTGGTTCTATTGGCTTCATCGGATCATGATCTCCAGCTCTCACTGGAGCGGTTCGCCGAGTGTGAAGCGGCAGGGATGAGGATCAGTGCCTCCAAATCTTGAGCCGGAAAAGGGTAGGGTGCTCTCTCTGGGTCGGGGAGGATGTCCTGCCCCAAGTGGAGGAGTTTAAGTATCTCGGGATCTTGTTCACAAATGAGGGAAGAATGGAGCGGGAGATTGATAGGCGGATCTGTGCTGCGTCTGTAGTGATGCGGGCGCTGTACTGATCCGTCGTGGTGAAGAGAGAGCTGAGCCAGAAGGCGAAGCTCTCAATTTACCAGTCGGTCTACATTCCTACCCTCATCCATGGTCACGAGCTTTGGGTAGTGACCGAAAGAACGAGATCGCGGATACAAGCGGCCGAAATAAGTTTCCTCTTCAGGGTGTCTGGGCTCTCCCTTAGAGATAGGGTGAGAAGCTCAGTCATCCGGGAGGGACTCAGAGTAGAGCAGCTGC